>SDVV010016804.1:0-14145 GCA_016164225.1 Gammarus roeselii | reverse complement strand
AAATATATACATATGCTCGAAATGGTCAGCATATACTCCATTACTTTGGTAAGTAATTTTCTACTTCATGCTAAGACTTAATATCATCGCTCATTGCTGCCTACAACGTCCAGTTGTCATCAATCTTATTAGATTAACCAAATAATTGTTATAAAATGTACACTATCAAGATCATCACACCTAAAGGTTAGTCGCATCCAATTATTTTCAAGAAATGCCCGTCACATTGAAAAAAATCAGTGCTGATGTCAAACTTTCCCAAGGATTATCAAGCAACTGTAAACCTATTCGCTACAAACGAAGATATCCTAGGAGATACCTCATAGAACATGTCAATACATTCCATTTGATCGAACAGCTTTACTACTGTGCTCTTGCACTGCACATGCGATCAAACACATTGAATAACTATTATATACAAATTACAATCACACAAAAAAAATCGAACTCGAATCTCCTCAGTGAAATCTTGGAAAGTGTTGTTACCAATCTTCATCGCTATTGTCAGCCGTGAGTGTACGCTTCACGCTCGACTGTATCTCCGAGTAATGGAAATCTAAATCAATATAAACGGTCGCGCTATTTCGTGTATATTTTGTTAATAACTATTTAGAACTGACAATTCCATTAATCATGCTATTATTTTTTAACCCATGATATTAGTTGAGAAGAGGCATTCTGAGCAGAGTGACCAGCACTTGAATGGGCTGTCTCAAATACCTAAACAAACGGCCTCCCAATTACGTCACCTTGTTCGACAGCCTGAGTGACCCCACTGAGCTCCCCTTCTCTTCCTTTGGTTGAGAAGAGGGAGGCATTCTGAAGGAGAGCTGCCCCGAGGGATAGGGAGGGACCCTGTGAGGGTCTACCAATGATGGTACCAATTAGGGTTTCGATGACGGTATCTAAGCTAGTCCCGATGCGGAGGCCGATGCGGGTGTCCGATGCGAAGGCCGATGCGGGTGCCGATGCGGATGCCGATGCAGAGGTCGATGAGGGTGCCGATGTGGGTTTCGATGAGGGTTACGATGAGGGTATCTAAGCTAGTCCCGATGCGGAGGCCGATGCGGGTGCCGATGCGGAGGCCGATGCGGGTGCCGATGCGGATGCCGATGCAGAGGTCGATGAGGGTGCCGATGCGGGTTTCGATGAGGGTTACGATGAGGGTATCTAAGCTAGTCCTGATGCGGGTGCCGATGCGGGTGCCGATGCAGGTTTCGATGAGGGTTTCTAAGCTAGTCTCGATGCGAGTGCCGATGCGGAGGCCGATGCGGGTGCCGATGCTGGATCCGATGTGCATACCAACGCGGGTTGCAAGTATCGGCACGTGTACCGATACTAGCTCTTCTCGGTGCCCATCTCGCCGCCCAATTTAACGCCTTCTCATTACCCTTTGCATCGCTAGTCATCGCATCCCGCCATCACTCGGCTCCCTCTCTCACATTTCATATTTTTCTACCTCACCCCCACTCCCTCATTCCTCTTATTATCTCTCTCTCTCCTCCCCTACATTTTCCTCTACTTTATCATTAACTTCCATGCAGCACGATAAACGAAACCACAGCTAAAATAGTTACTGGAATACTTTTCTAAAGAAAAGTATAGACAAAATTTACCTCTTATTGCAAAATCTGAGCACCTCCTCCTCACCCCCTTTCCCTACCCTCTTCCTTATTTAGCCATCATATCAAACTACGAGGGTTGAAATAGTCACCAATAGTCTATTCCAATAGTAAGTATCAGTGTATGCGAGTGCGGCAGGGTGGAGGGGTAGGATAGGCAGCAGGGAGGAAGGAGTAGGATGGGCAGCAGAGTGGAGAGGTAGGGCTACCCCTTGGTTCCTAATTTAATTTTAAAACTTGAATCCTATAATGCCGACAGATTTTTACCGGGGATTGTACCTCAATTTATTAAGGTACGTACATACAATACCACTATCCACAGCGGAAACATTTGTACTAGTTCATTGAACGTGTTCTACGAGTACGGATGGTCCGCTTTAGTGAACTTGTACCGACACGGCCATCTTGTGTCGATGTCTTTAAAAGGTATAATATCTTCACTAGGTGACTCCTCCGAGAGTGATGCTTGTATCTGTTGGGAGGAAAAAAATGATACATTGTAAGTTCAGTACAAGCATGAAAAGGACTCTGCGTTGTATAGATAGCTCATCATCACAATACAACTTGTCATAACGAAACATTTATACAGGCTCTTTCAAGACCACAGCAGGCACCGAGCGGCCTCTACTTTTGAAATAAAAGCATTGAACTTTGTCCTCTTAGAAGTGATTTGGTGTTATTCATTAGATTTTACTCATTAATCCCATCATGAAAGGTTTTGATGAAGGATACTTCGTCTACGCGATCAGTTCTCAACTCTTTTCCCCTCAGGAAGACCTTAACGAAGATTCTCACCTCATTAGCCCTCAGGAAGACCCTAATGAAGATTCTTTCCTCCTCAGCCCTCAGGAAGACCCTAACGAAGATTCGTACCTCCTTATCCCTCAGGATGACCCTAACGAAGATTCTTACCTCATCAGCCCTCAGGAAGACCCTAACGAAGATTCGTACCCCTTAGCCCTCAAAAAGACCCTAACAAAGATTAATACCTCCCTAGACCTCAGGAAGACCCAAACGGAGATTCCTACCTCCTTAGCCCTCAGGAAGACCCCAACGAAGATTCTTACCTCCTTAGCCCTCAGGAAGACCCCAACGAAGATTCTTACCTCCTTAGCCCTCAAAAATACCCTATCAAAGATTCCTATCTCATTAGACCTCAGGAAGACCCTAACAAAGATTCTTACCTCCTTAGCCCTCAGGAAGACCCTAAAGAAAATTCTTACATTCTCAGCCCTCAGGAAGTCCATAACAAAGATTCTTACCTCCTCAGCCCTCAGGAAGGCCTCTGCAAATATTCTTACCTCATCAGCCATCAGGAAGACCCTAACAAAGATTCTTACCTCCTTTACCCTCTGGAAGACTCTGACGAAGTTTCTCCCTGACAACTTGAGCAAATCCTCCTTAGACCAGACTGGTCTGGCCTCCATCAGAGCGGCGAATAAAGAGGGATACTGAGAAGTGTCTTGCAATCCGTGGGCTGGTCTGTTTGGAGAAGAGAATGATTTTCATGAGAAGGAGAGCTGCATCGAGGACTGGGAGATATCTTGAAGGAAAGCTACCCGAGGACTTGGAGGTATTCTGAAGGAGAGCTCCCCCGAGAACTCGGGAGGTATTCTGGAGGAGATCTGCCACGAGGAATAGGGAGGGACCAAATTGCCAGAGACAGTCAACCCTCGGCCGTCACCCTATTTATCCTCTAGGAGTTTACTATGAATTACTTTCCCTTCCGCCCCCCTTACTCACCTGTCAAAGCCGTCGAAAGCAGAGCCGAGCCCCACGTGATCAACGCCAGCGACCCTCCTGATGTGCTCTAGGTGGTCTGTTGGGTAGGGAGGGAAGGGGTTAAGGGTCAGGGAACACGCCAAGAGTAGTAGAGTAGGTATAAGGTAGGAGTATGTATCACGTCTCTAAAAGTATTGCAACAGGGAGGACATGTAATACATCAAGTATAGCAGAAGGGGGAAACAGAACACGTCTATTTAGGTATACATAATAAAATGTTTCTAATGAACACTAGAATATATTTTTGCTTCACTTTGCAGACCAGAGCATACAAACATTAATGTAAAAAATTCTTACCTAACAAAATTTAAAGTGCTTGTGGCAACAGTGACAAAAGAAAGACCTAAAGAAAGCGTTTCAGAAAATCAGTTTTTCGTTACCATAACTTTTTTTTTGCTCTACCGCCTAACCGTTCAAAAGTTACAAATGAAATTATTCGAAACAAAATGACTACTTTATCAAGTTAAATGGTTGTTGGTGTGGTGGCGAAACCATACACACCTATCACAGTCTCCACAATCCAAACTATCGCGTGACCACACTCACCTGTCACAGCCCCTACCACCGCGTGATCACTCACCTATCTCAGTACCCATCTAATCGTGACCACACTAACCTGTCACAGTCCTGATGGTCACGTGACCACACTCAGCCTTCCAACTCCCCATCGTCGCGTGACCACACTCACTTATCACAACTCCCATCTTCACGTGACAACACTCACCTATGACAGTCCCCATCGTCGTATGACTACACTAGCCTATCGCAGTCCTAATGTTGACGTGATCACACTCACTGTTCAGTTTTGATGGTTGCGTGACCACACTCACCTATGACAGTGCTGATGGTCACGTGACCACACTCACCTATCACAGTCCTGATGGTCACGTGACTACACTCATCTATCACCTGTTCTGATGGTTGCGTGACTACACTCACCTATCACAGTCCTTATGGTCACGTGACCACACTCACCAATCACAGTTCTGATGGTCGCGTTTCTGCCACACGCAAGGAAGTCGCTATCGAAAGTCACCATCGCCAGGCCACCGCTGGTGCGCTGGACAAAGATGGGGAGTGGAGGATAAGAGTTAGGGAGGGGAGAAGGACTGATAACGAGAGGGAAACAGTTGGGGAGAGGAGAGGGAGAGATGGGAGAGGAAAGTTGAGAAGAGGAGACAGGGAGGGAAACTTGTAGAGGGGAGAGTGAAAGTTGGGAGGTAAGAAAGCTGGGGAGGAGAGAGAAGAAACCGGTAGGGAAAGTAGAGGAGAAGGAAGGGAGAGTTGGAGGGGAGAGTGAACAGGCAAGGGTATTTTTAAATTACCTCTTTAATGGGTGGTAGGGTAATCCAGAGTTACAAAGAAAAACATTGCAGGAAAAGATCCTTATTAAAATATGGTAGAAAAGTAGTTGGCCCCGTGGGAGAAGAGGGCCAAGCAATAGGAAGGACGTGAACTGAATGGGTGTTAATCTGGGAAAGATGTAGATAAAGTTGTTTAGATGCGGTGTTAAGGGAAGACTAATAGAAAGACCATGTTAGAAATGGATGGATCGATGATGTGAATAGGTTCATTATTGACCAAGGCATCAATGTTGAACAGGCAAAATAGCGTACACAAGCGTTTAAAAATTGTTGACTTTGACGCAGCGCCGAAGAGCTTCCTCACGCTTAGTTGAATCATTGCCAGAGGGGCTGGCTGGATGTAAGGAGAGTGCCTGATGCCTGAATGATGCAACAAGGTGTACTAATGGAAAACATCTGGCCAAGTTGCTGATGTCGGCCATCTTGCTCGCTCCCATTCCTGAGTGAATGGCCGAGGCTAGTACAGAAACCCTTAGCTCTGAAGGAAGAACGTCACACGAGAGCAAGCAACGTAGCAGTGTGCACATGATACAGACCAGTACAGTGCGCTGCTGGAAAGCCACGTACCAGTGGGGACAGTTCAAAGACCGGTAAACTGAACTGCTGGACCACCACCTACCAGTGCGTGCAGATGACGTCTGGTACGTTGCGTAGCCGGTAAAGCAAGTACCAGTGCGTGCATAATGGAGTTGGGCGCCTTGCGCGGCAAGTAAACCACGTACCAGTGCAAGCATAATGGAGTTGGGCGCATTGCGCGGCAAGTAACTCACGTACCAGTGCGTGCAGAATAGAGTCCGGCACATTGCGTGGCAAGTAACCCACGTACCAGTGCGTGCAGAATAGAGTCCGGCACATTGCGTGGCAAGTTGCAGATCTCACGGGCCGCCGTGTGCGAAATTATGACCGGGGCACGCGACGTCGAGATGGCGTCCCGTGCAGTGGCTACGCTCGCGTGTGCGATGTCCACCATCATGCCCAATCTGTTCAGCTCGTGCACTATAGCCTGCAAGATGGTGGAAAAATACGTCTTCAACTGTGTATACTGTATAATATGAAATGTAGTAACCAGAGCAAAAATGCAAGTATCAGTTACGCCCTAGTGCGAACTGAATTGAAACTCAGCTTGACCGTTGAGAAGACGAAATCATTCACTAGTAATCCAAAATGTATAATTTGATTGAACCGTTCAACAATGATACGAGGTCCTTAAATCCAGTTAGTTTGTAAGCAATCATGTTCCCGCGTCTTGTAACCCTCACCTTGCCGAAGGTTGTCAGTCCCCTCTCTGTGAACTGTCCTTCTGCGTCCTCATCCCCTTCTGCCCTGCAGGGTGACAAGAGCTCAAAGAAGGAACAATGCGAGTTTAGGCCTGGGGCTAAAAAAAGGGGTAACAAATTAGGCCTACTGAAGTGAATGTAACAGCTCTCACCCAAACATGGAGTCTACTCTGTAAAACGATTTTCTATTTAACTCTGTGCAAGAGCAAGTGAGATGAACATGAATGCTGCAACTCAAGAGTCATCAGTTTATTATGTGTGGTCTGTTAGTTGTATGGGCGAGTGTGATCAGAAGGGTTAGAGGCTGTATGGATGGTGCAATTGTCGAGGAACAATGTGGCTCTAGGAGTGGCAGAGGATGTGCCGATCATTTTTTTGCAGTAAGACAAGTCTGAAAGAAGTACCTTGCGAAGGGAAAGGATGTGTTCTGGGCCTTCCTGGATTTAAAAATGGCTATGAGGGTGTTGCATCTGTATGGAGAGAGCGGAAATCTTTTGAAATCGGTTCAGAGTTTCTATGTTGACAGCAGAGCATATGTTAGAGTGGAAAGCGAGGTGAGTGATTGGTTTATAGTGAAAGCGGGTTTGAAACAGGGCTGCATTATCTCTCCCTGGCTGTTCAATCTCTACATGGATGAAGTGGTCAGAGAGGTGAACACTAGTGCATTAGGCCGTGGCTTGGAGCTTGCGTATGATACGGCACTTGTGGCAGATTCAGAGGAGAAGCTGTGTGGCCTAGTATCTGAGTTTGATTGAGTTTGCGAGAGGAGAAAGCTTCGAGAGAACGGGGTCAAAAGTAAAGTAATGAGATGCTCGAGGAATGCCGATGCGAGCAGAATTAGTGTTCTCCGAAATGGACAGTTATTGGAGGAAGTTCAGGGCTTTACGTATCTGGGCTCCCATATAGGAAAAGACTGAACAGTGGAAATTGAAATGAAGTCGTGAGTGAATGAAGGCCGTAAAGTGTTGGGTACAGTAAAGAGTGTAATAAGCTCTAGGACGTTGGGGATGGAATCAAAGAGAGCGTAGTTGTCCAAACTGTGCTCTACGGAGCTGAGACTTGGGGGGTAAAAGTAGAAGCAAAGAATAACGACGTGGTTCGAATTCAAAAAGAGATGGTGAAGAAGTTAGAGAACAGAGTTGATTTGCGAGTTCTGAGATGGTTCGGGCACATGGTGAGGATGGATGAAAGGAGATTGGTGAAAAGGGTGTTGGAGGCAGAGGTGAGTGGATGTAGGCTTAGAGGAAGACCGAAGTTTGGGTTGATGGATGGTGTCAAGCCGGCGTTGGGAAGGTGAGACATGAGTTTGGAGGTAGCGAGAGACCGTTAAATGTATAGGCGTGAGTGGAGAATGATTGTGAATGGATGAGCTTTGACGATGCCCTCAAGTGCTTTCTCACCCTTGGCATCTCCTTGAGAGACGGGATAGTCGTATGTAGGGAGGGGGAGGGGGTGGTCATCGTGACGTGACAGAGGCAAGCCAGTCACACTGTCGGGCCCTGCTGCTGACACTGACCTCAGACCGCATTCATGATCCTGAATGTGTGTTTCTGGGCCTTTCGGCCGACCCCTTTAGAGCAAAGGGGCTAACTTGTGTGAGTGTGAGAGTATGAGAGGAGTTTGAAGTGCGCCTTGCCATCGGCCACCATTTTTCGTGGTGGATTAGCCAAATGTCTGTATCTGTATCTCCATGTAACGCTAAATATTACACAAAACATAGCACAATTGTTTTACAAAAAAATATTCGATGTCTTAGATATTATGATTTCAACTATTCTAGAAGAGCTTGTTTAAGTTGAACATTGTCAAAGTACGTCGATGAGGACTCTTGGGCTTTAGATTAAAAATAAATGTAGAATCATATGACACATCCAGCAGCGTCAGAATTAACTGACAGAGGCCCGCTTTCTGATCCTTATTATTATGGGGCTCACAAGTTTGGCCATAGCATTGTTAGGTTGAAAAAAAACTTTTTTAATGGACACAAATCCCTGGCTTGAATTGAACGAGAATCAAATAAAGTTTAATAGTTCACTGAGATGATGAGTTTTGTATCTGATGCTATGTTCAAATATGCAGTCGTTTGGTCCGAACGTGGATGGCGGCACGGGGCAGAGCGAGACTCAATCCTATTCTGGGGCCACCTTCCATTTTATCTGCTTGAGTGGCAACATTGGGTTGTTGGGGGACGCCGCTGAGAATGTACTAAGATGTGCCTCCTTCCGGCACGTTTATTGTGAGCTCCAACAAATTACTCACGACACACAAATGTGAGGATAGCGCTAGCCAGGAGGTGAGGACCGATCTGTACTCACCAAGGAGTGTGGCACGAGTGAGTGAGTGAGAGTGACGTAACCCCGAGTTCGTGGAGTGAACGCAACACCCCGACACTGCTTCCCAGACCGTGCCCTCCCCCCACGCTGATCATGCTGGCGAGCAGGCCTTGGGACCATGCGGTGAGTAGACCTTGGAGGAGATAGCAGAGGAGACCAAGTGGGTACGGTAGGGGGAGGGAGACCAAGAAGGTTTGGAGGTAGGAAACATAAAGGAGCGCACAATCATACTTTTAGGTAATTGTGAGACATGAAAAAGGCCTGGAAGGTGGCAGTTAGCATCACAATGTAGTGGATAAAAATTTGTAAGTGATTGAAGCGATGTTTAAAAATTATCCAATATTTGCACGAGTCGGGATCCAAGAGTTGCAAATCGCATTTACTGCACCCAGGTTATATTTGGTACGAGCAATCAACTTAGTCTCTCATTGGTCAGTTAGTTATAATCTTCACTAAGGCGGTAGCAAGCGCTTATGTCAGGTAACATAAGTTGCAATCCCAGACTAATCAACAATAAATAGATCGCTATAAGCAAACGATTTGAAATTAAAATCAGTTGCAGCCTGGTGCTAATCAGTCTGGTGCTAATCAGTTTGGTGCTTATCAGTTTGGTGTTAATCAGTCTGGTGCTAATCAGTCTGGTGCTAATCAGTTTGGTGTTAATAAGTCTGGTGTTAATCAGTCTGGTGCTAATCAGTTTGGTGCTAATCAGTTTGGTGATAATCAGACTGGCGTTAATCAGCCTCACACATATAACTACTGACGAAAATGTGGATTTCATTGAGGTTCAACCCGCACAGATATATCTTACAAAGATCAGTAATTGTCAGATTTCATAAACGTTCGTTCCCGGGATGAACTATCTAAAATAGATTACTGCCGGCAAAGATTGGATTTCATTGAGTCTGGATTTATTGAGTTTCAACCCCGTACAGATCTATTTAACACAGATTACTACAGGAGACAATTTCATTGAGAAGTTCAACACCTCTACTGATCTATATAACAGTAAAATCAATTAAATTGTCACTTACATGAGACAATTTCAGTGAAATTCAACACCGTGCACTTGCGCTGCTACCCCCACCCTGCTGAGGGGGTAGCACTTGGAAAGAGAAATGGAAATTCAAGGTGGATTATTGCCAGCGAACGTTTACCCGACGGTCGACCAACAGTGATTCGACGGACAGTCATCAATAACCTCGCGCTGACCTGCCCTTTAATCCTGACAAGGATGAGCAGTTCATTCCGGCCAAATGAGAGAACTTCCACGTCCCAGAGTCAACAGACCCAAAATTAAACGAGTTCTATGAAACGTAATCTCAAGCGACCAGATTTTCCTGATCCTGAAGATAGAAATAGACCCACAAAAAAAACATTAATTTGCTTCTTTGTTAACTAATTTGATTGTTCTGAAGCCACTACAATGTTGGTTGGGATAGGTGTGAACACACTCATTTGGAACACAACTCTCACTCACCATCAGGAGTGGTGACCAATGTCGTCTGGTCGCAGTCGTGCAGCATCCGTCTGACTACATCGATCTGCTCTACCAGAAGTTGTACAGCATTGCGAAACTGAGCCTCGCATGGGATGTGGACCGACCACACCTGCGACAGGGACAGGAGACCACATTACTTAACACCACGCGGGATGTGATCTGACCACACCTGCGACAGATACAGGAGAACACATTACTTAACACCACTCGGGATATGATCTGACCACACCTGCGACAGATACAGGAGACCACATTACTTAACACCACGCGGGATGTGATCTGACCACACCTGCGCAGGGGCAAGAGATTGTATTTATGAACCCTGAATGTGATAGCAGCCCATTACACTTGCGGCCACTTTACAGAACCACACATGAGATTTAGACAAGCCACACCAGCAGACAATGGCAGGAAACCACATAACTGAGCCCCGCATGTGATGTAGACCGACCACACCCTCCAAGTACTGCAATATTTTATTGCTGATGAATCAGCATTCACTTTACTCTGCTGCGATTTCTGTGATGAGTTCGCACAGTGAGAGACAATTTTGCCATGTATTGAATATTTCATCATGCACTGGCCTCCACCAACGTTTCAATTCATTGCAACTTAAGTATTCAAATTTTTCTTTCAGAAAGTGTTGATTATATGTTGATCAAAGTACTACCACACACTAGGTATAGTAAAACATTGTCAAAAGCTGTACACAAACAAGTGTACACGGCATGAATGCTCCACATGTGTTCGCGAAATCTAAACTGGACCGTCAGAATCCTTTTTGTCACCTAAGAACCTTCACCAGTGTTCCCAGAACCCTCACATGTGTGCCCCAATATTCACTTGTTTGCTAAACCTGCAGAACCAACCTTTACATGCTCTCCCCAGCCTTAAGTTGAGCTCCAAGCCCTCACCTGTGCGCCCACAAGCCCCGTCCTCAGTCTGGGCAGGTCGGTGTGCGAGAAGCCCGAATCCTTAAACGCCGGCAGCCTCCTGAGGTCACTCGAAAGATTGAACTTCTGGAGTCGATTGTGAAGGAGAACTCGTACATTCCACGCCAAGTCGTTGTGTCTGGGGGAGCAGATCTGACATAAACCATAAGTAGTGGTAAATCATTTTCCATGTTCACCCCTATTCTAATCATACTTAGACAAAGAAACAAGGCCGCAACCCCAAAAAAGACGACTGGCTGACTGCGACGCTCCTCAAACACCTGCACTCACACGCATCCAACGTTGAGGTGACTCTGCCCCACCTCGTTGTGCCGTACTTCAACACTCCCAATCCGCTTTCTGAGACTGTTCCAGAAATTCTTCTCCTCTTCTCACTATTCGGTTCGTGCGCCCGCATAAGCGCCCATCTTTATATAACTAACTTTACTTTCATCGAACTTGCTTCCAAACCTCACTGGCCACACCAAAATGAAACTCTTCCTACCCATTCAAAGTCGTCTCTCTTCTTAACATCCTCATCAAAAACATCTCACCAATCTTCGCTTTAACCTTACTGCGTCCTTGCATACTGAACAACCCTCCCTTGACCCTCCCCTTCTTTTTCATTGTGGTGTGCATAGGATTATGAATGCAGTGTAGGGAATCCGGGACTCCCAGTTCCGAAATAATGAACCAAAATGGTGAACAAATTATACATTTAAAGCCAAAACATTCGCTCTGGTCAACCGTTTGAACTCCAACACTCACCCGTCCACTAATGGTTCCTTCTGCAGCAGTTCCCTCGCCGCCTGAAGACTCTTAAGACTTGGTGTTCTGTGAATGGTCCTTTCTCTTCCCTGGTTCCTGCGACTGACAGAACCGTCTTCCAGTCCAGGGACTGGCTTGGGGGCACTCGCCAGACTCCGAGGAGGATGATGGGCGCTTGACAGATTTACGGTGGGCTGGTGAGAGGTCGTCCGTTGACCTCCCTCCTGGTTCCTGCGACTGACGGGTCCGTCATCCTTTCCAGGTAGTTGCTTTGGGGCACTCGCCAGGATGCGGAGAGGTTGATGGGTGCTCGAGATAGTTGCGGTGAGAGGATGTGGAATCGGCTGATACAACAAAGTATGTTGAACACTCGCTATGTTAGCTGAGGCAATTGGAACGGTTGACGGGATTTTCCTGGTGTTTGGAGTTGCCTGAGTTGGACTGTCAGAGTCTCTCGCAATGTGGAAGAACTTCGAACTGCTTTTATTGGTATGTGGGAGTGAATGCTTCAGGTGTGTCGTAAGGGAACCAATATATGATGATGCTACAGATCTGTTCGATATATCATCTGTGATGTTGCGATAATTTTTTATCAAAATGTTGTCAAGATTTCCATGCAAGCGTTTATTTAAATTGTCCAACAATAATTGCGGATTTAGAAGGAACTCATCTTCATCATTCAATTTCATTGTTGTTCTCTGGAACTTTGCATTTTCTCCCTGAGCGTTTCTGTTGTGAACATTTTTCTTATTGGATTGAGACGAATCAAGTGCGGCTAAGGAATAGACATTTGATATGTTGTCAGCATTAAAAAGATCATATACATTTTGTTTGGATCTGTAAATATCTACCGATTGCTTAGGCACAAAAATATGGTAAGGAAATATTGCATTTATACTGTCATTTCGTTTCATGTTTTGATGCATGTATTCTGTTTCAAGTATAGTGTTATTAGACCTTATCACTGTACCAACAACACCTGGCGCACCACCACTAAACAAGCCGTCGTAGCCAGTGTTTACGACACAACAGAAATGGCCTAAATTGGATCCGCTATCATGACTATGGGCAGTGTTTTCCTGCCCCTTTCTGCTGTCTCTGTAGCCGCTGTCTCTGATGTATTGTTCTATTTTGGAGTCCGCGCGAATGATCTTAGACCTCAACGTAGACCGGCCATCCAACCGCAACTCCAGCGCTGCCGCTGTGGAAACCAGGAGGAATAGTGCTTGAAGACGGGCCATCTCAGCATAGTCTGGAACAGAGGTAGAAATGCGTATTTTCCCACTACCTGGAGTGTCAGCATCTGCTAAGACAAATTAATATAAACAATCATCCCCAGCACCCACCCCCACAAAATGCAAACTCGTGGAACGGAGACGCTTCAAGAGTCGTGGAATACAGACGCTGAAGAGCCACATCACCTTTTTCAAGAGTCTTGAAATGGAGACGCTAAAGAGCCACATCACCTTTTTCAAGAGTCGTGAAATGAAGACGCTGAAGAGCCACATCACCTTTTTCAAGAGGGTTGAGGCAGTCGGAACAGGGATTAAACACCAAAAATAAAGAAGCTAAATCCATATCATGTTTATTGCATTAATATAGATACTTATCAGTGCTTCTATGCATACATGCAAACGAGATTTTTCCCAATATTTGTGTAATTTGTATATTAATTATCTCTGCATCAGCAACTGCTGCTGGCGGAAATTACACTCTACTAGAAGATATAATCCCTGCTCGACACTAAGTGATGTATTTTATAATTTTTTGGTAAAAGTTTTGAGCCCACTGACATCGACTCTGGAACAGTGCACTGACATCAACCCTGGAACAGTGCACTGACTTCGACCCTGGAACAGTGCACTGACTTCGACCCAGGAACAGTGCACTGACTTCGACACTGGAACAGTGCACTGACATCGACCCTGGAATAGTGCACTGACTTCGACCCTGGAACAGTGCACTGACTTTGACCCTGGAACAGTGCACTGACTTTGACCCTGGAACAGTGCACTGACTTTGACCCAGGAACAGTGCAATGACTTCGACCCTGGAACAGTGCACTGACTTCGACCCAGGAACAGTGCACTGACTTCGACCCTGGAACAGTGCACTGACGTCGACTCTGGAACAGTGCACTGACTTCGACCCTGGAACAGTGCACTGACATCGACCCTGGAACAGTGCACTGGCATCGACCCTGTAACAGTGCACTGACTTCGACCCTGGAATAGTGCACTGACGTCGACTCTGGAACAGTGCACTGACTTCGACCCTGGAACAGTGCACTGACATCGACCCTGGAACAGTGCACTGGCATCGACCCTGGAACAGTGCACTGACATCGACCCTGGAATAGTGCACTGACATCGACCCTGAAACAGTGCACTGACTTCGACCCTGGAACAGTGCACTGACATCGACCCTGGAACAGTGCACTGGCATCGACCCAGGAACAGTGCACTGACTTCGACACTGGAACAGTGCACTGACATCGACCCTGGAATAGTGCACTGACTTCGACCCTGGAACAGTGCACTGACTTTGACCCTGGAACAGTGCACTG
>SDVV010016803.1:0-14145 GCA_016164225.1 Gammarus roeselii | reverse complement strand
TTACCCCGTACGCTCGGTGAGTCAAGGTGCATGCATCGCGCCAAAACTAACTCTATTTATCCCTATCTATAATCCTTCACTAATCCGCGTTTTGCGCAGATACTATCTACTGTTGCCCTCCAGTAGGATAGTGGGTGAACCTTCAGGTAGTGGCAATATCATCCAAAATATCTCAGTAACAACAATGTGCATCAGAGTTCTTATGTAGTTGTACTTTGAGTAAGATGAAGTAAATGCATATTTATTAAATTCGTGACCGGAAATTTTCGCGTTGAGAGTCTCCGAATGATATGGTAAGATAAATATATACGTATTCTATGATACGCAGAGGAGTTTCTGGCATTCGCGGATGCGATGTCCTAAACCTAGGAAGCGAGGAGGACTATCTACCTGGTTCCTAAAGATACGCAAGAATGGTTAGGCTTCTCCACTGTAAAGAGTTACTTGTGCACGAACCCGTGGGTGACTTCCAAAACGCCTTGGATATGGTGTCTTGAAACGGGACTCCACGCGCCCAAGCGAGAGACGAGGCATACTTTCGGAAATCGTGAGCTTTAGTGAAGGCATGCGGTGTGGCCTCATTGATAAGTGAGCAGATGTAATACCCCACCGACGACGCCTTGAGTGGCTTGCGTTCGTCGGACATCGTGCTACGTTGTTGTGGGAATCTTTGGGGTAGAACCAGCCCTTTATGGAAAATTTATTAAACGTTCAACTACATGCTGTTCACCCCAGAACAACCAGCAACATATGGCAGGATCATATAGTGGTTGTAGAAATAGTACAGTGCATTGTGTTCTGTAGGGTTAATTATTGTGGAGTAGACTGTTAAGGAAATCTTCATCTATGACTATGAAGATAAAGTAAACAGGATAGGAAATGAATATCAGGACATGATCATATAAATAGTGGATAATGAATTCGAAATATAATTGTCACAGTTGATATGAGTTTAAGCACCCAAACGTTACTCCAGTAAATTATGCTTCAACAGCAGGCAATAATCCTATGAAATTCAGCACAGGAATTAGGATGCTGATGAGGTTGGCAGCAGAAGAATTATATTTATATTATGCTGTTATTGTTATATTTATGACTTCCATATTTTGATGTTAATTATGCAATAATTACTCGTGATCTTCTGAATATGTATGTATTAACCAGTTCTGCTTTGATTATATATATTTTGTACCTCAATTGCTGTACCAAGTGATATTTAATGGTCTCTGCTTGTGACTCCTCTACTTATTGTGGTTTTAATTATGCCACTGTGCTACTTTATTTATGTGATTATCTGGGTTAGCTGCAGCCTGTCTAGCCACTATATTACTAATTAGGCCTGAACTGGCATTGATTAACTTGGTGCTTAATTACTAATTTAGCTGCTGACTTCCTCAATGCTATTATAGGGGCAGCTTGTCTCTCCTATATATACTAAATGTTTAGATTGTGTGATCTAACTATTATTATTGATTTATTTAATGCTTTGAGAGCAGTCTAACTGTCTCCTACTTTAGTCTGACAGGCATTGACTGTGCTCTACTCTATTTGTGCTGGTCACCTGAATGGATGCCAGACTATGCTAACTATTTTATTTATATATTTGCATGCCTTCTTTTGGGCAGCTTATTGTTACTTACTGTTGTGTAAACACTTACAGTTAGTTCGACGGTAGACTCCCAGGCAGGCCAAGCTGTGCTGTCCAAACTTAAAGCCTAAATGAGCCCCAGTCTACAAGGAAAAAACCAACAGACCAATGTCCTCCCAGGATCTGCCCAGACCAAAGTTTAATGCAAATAGCCCTATGAGGGTAGTTTTCCACCTGAGTTTGATTAGATTTGGGTCTCACTTCCACCAGCCCACAAGTGTAGAGAGCAAAGAGTTGGCAACCGACCCCAAGCTTACCCAACAATTGCCTCCAACAGACGTGTTAGGCGAACACTAGGAAATAGTGGAAAAAGAACTAGCAGAATGGGATGGACCCCAGATAAAGAATTGACTATAATAGAAGGGTAAAGGCAAACAAAATGATGACAAGACTCACAAGACTTCCCAGGGAGTTGGGAAACTAGGCCCCATGAACGGATCTCCAATTGTTAAATTAATGATTATTGATTTAATTATGTGAAAAACCTGAAGGGTATTCTATTTGAAAAGCAGGTTAGTACAAAACTAGGAGTGAATGATGAGAAATCTTGAATTATTGAAATTATTTATTTACAGGTGAACTAGGATGGTAGCCAGCTATATGATACAATCAATATAAGTCTTTGGCATATGAGCAACAATTAAAATTTACAGAGCGGTCAAGAATTTGCCTATCTAAATAAGGTAGCTATTCAAAATGGTGTGGGAACAGCTCTCAATCGGATTTAACCAAAAAAGATTGACGGTGAATTTCAAAATATATATCAATATATATCGGGGACACAGCCGTAATGCTAGCCACTCAATGGTCAAGCAAGTAGGTTTAACTACTGGAAGGTGTTGTGACTGTTGTGTGAGAAGCGGAGTGCAGAACGGAGGTTGGAAGGTGTTGTGACTGTTGTGTGAGAAGCGGAGTGCAGAACGGAGGTTCCTCTGCAACAACAAAAACACTAACATGAAAACTATGCATATTATGTATCCATATATAACTATTGTTGACCTCCTAATCCAAGCACGCAATACCAACTAATATGTAATTTATTTGACAAATTAAACAGGATCTGTTGTGCTTCAAAACTGACATGATAGCCTCTCTAATTGAATATCCGCAAGCTTAAAAGCTGCTTCTAAAATATTGCAAAAATACGGATCAAAAAGGGAGATGGTTTCCAGATGCACAGATTCAGCTAGCCTGGAGATAAATTGAAAAAGAACCCCTAAATTAAATAAATACAGTGTTGTAAATCAGATGAAATTTTCCAGAGCAATGCAGCTGTACAAGTGGACAGTGCTAACTTATAAATAATTGATTGGGAAATGGTCTCACCTTGAGCCTTGCGTCTTGCAGACCTATCTGCAAGACTCTCAGGGTTCCAGTGAAGACAAGGTATCCGTGGTCAAACACCAGCCAGGGATGAGGTAAGAGTCAGCCAGGAGGTGAGCAAGGGAATGAGCCCCTATGTAACTCAAATTGAAGTGCCTTTTCAAAATGTATCAACATAGGCATATACTGAAATTAGTAGCTGTAATATAGGTGCTTCATCTGCAAGTATAAAGCAGAAACACAAGGGTTAGGAAATGTCGGGTATTTCCGTTACAACGTACGCTTTGAGTGCGGTCATAGGGCACAGGCTATGTGCCCGGCTATCCGGCAGCAGTGAGGTGATGATACAGATGGGTGGTGGCGTGTAGGTGAGGGGGTGTTTTTTGTACAAGAACTTGTCAGCAGCCAGTTTGAGGGTTCATGGAGAAATGAAGTCCCGTGCGTGACATGGCTGCAATCTCAGAGACCCCGTTTCCTGCTGCTAACGCGACGAGGAACTGAATCTTCTGAAAGAGCGCCAATACTGGCGTCGTTTGATTATTGAAGCGAGGAGAGGCGAGCATGTCGAGAACCGGCTCGAGGGCGCTCCCATAGATCACGCACTGACGTGTGTGCGTGATCTATGGGAGCGCCAGCGCGACAGCATCAACTACCTCAGGGGTGCAGGCCCAATATAGGGCATGTCACCAGCTGTAGCACTCCCAACACACACACACGTCGGTGGGTTCCCGGGCCTTGGGTTCTGCGCTGGCCGCGGCTGGTGATCGTGAGGACCAGGGAAACACACGAACTTGCAGTAGCGAATCTGATGCCGATTCCTGCCCTTCCCCTGATGGCCCGGTTAGGGATGGTCAGGATGAGGTTAGACCCTTTAGAGGTAGTGTTGGGTTGCTGACTGCGCCTAATGATAATCGCTTGTTGACACCTGTTGGAGCTGTCGGAGTCGGGGTTAAGGCGTTCATTGATAGTGGTGCGAGCTTTAGTATGGTTCATCAGCAGTGATTGGAAGACAAAGGTATTGCTATTGATGAGCCGATTGACCAACGGATTAACGAATTTGGAGTGCGTAATATAGGGAGAATTATTGGAGTTGTAACCCAGGAGATAAGCGTTCCGGGATGGAACTTGTTGCCTTTGTTGCTCCGAGTTATTTCGTCCGATGCTCCTTCAGTGGTACCATTAATACTTGCGTCTGTCTTCTGTCAGGAAAATCAGCTCCATGTCGATGTAAAGAGGAAAATGGTTCGTCAGACATTACCAGAAAGAGGAGTGGTCGAGTGTTTGACAGCTGGTCCAACAGAGAACATGTATCGTTTGGTTTATCGGAGAGTTCCTTGCTATGCAGTGGAGGCTGTTACCATCCCGGTTAATGAGACTGCGCGCGTCCTTGTAAAGAGTCGCTCCTCTGTTATTGGTTCAGTGCCGGATGCATCCAGACAGCTTGAGGCTGGGATTATCCTTTTCCTGGGCAATTTTCCTCTGCCGGGGCTTCATTTCACGTCTGGGTTGGTGGGTCACCCACAGATCAACGTGCTTGCGGCTGGACTAGACAATCGAGAGCGAGTTAATACAAGTGATCGGATTGGCACTTTGAGCACGGTTGTCTTAGCGGAGACCTCCATCCTGATTGAGGAAGTGTGCTCGGTTTCTTCAGCTGAGTCGGGAGTCCGTTTTATTTGTGATGTGGCCGACTCGGTTAGTCAGTCAGCCAACCTAACTGTCGATCAGAAAGGGCGAGTAATTGAGCTCCTGAAGCAACATCAGCGTGTATTTAGTATCGGAGACTCCGTTATTGGGTTAATTGGGACCACGGAACCCAGCATCGAATTATGGAACGATACCCCGATTTTTCAGAAACAGAGGTGACTTCCAGAACCCATTGCTCAGGAGATTGAAAGTCAGTGTCATGAGTGACAGTTGGCTGACATTATCGATCAAAGTAGTTCCGCCTGGTCATGACCCGTGGTACCAGTGCTGAAAAAGGATGGTACAATTCGCTTATGTTAGACTATAAAAAATTGAATGCAGTCACTAGGCCTGACCGATTTCCACTGTCTAACCTGACGGATGCTGTATTCGGCCTAGTCCTCATTAGAGGCTATTGCCAGTTTCCTCTTGCGTAGGGCAGCCGGGATAAAACTGCCTTCTCCACTCCTCATAGGCATAACCAGTTTAAACGGTTGAGCTTTTGCTTGAAAGACGCTCCTGCTGCATTCCAGAGGGAAATGCAGTGTGTGCTCTCCAACTTCCCAAGAAGCAAAGTTATCGTGTACATGGTAGAATACTTTTGGCACATAGTGGGCACCGATGCCACACAAAAATCTGACTCATATGTACAAAAGATGGAAGATATGCCTAGACCAAATACTGTGGGAGAACTAAGAGGGTTCTTGGGGCTGGCAAATTTTCAGATGAAGTTTGTTCCCAATTTTTCTACAAACCAGAGACCCCTTACGGAAAAAAATGGAGGAAGGGGTACCAAGAACATTCTTTGGAATGAAGATATGATCCAAGCATTTCATCAACTGAAAGAGAAAATCAGGGAGGAGGTGTGTCTTGCATTTCCTGACTATAGTGCAGATCATGAGCCTATGGAGCTTAATGTAGATGCCTCGGCTAGTGGGAGTGGTGCTTGTTTGTGCCAAAAGCAGGACGATCAAGTCAAGGTGATTGCTTATGCCTCCACTTCGTTTTCAAAGTCCGAATTCAACTATTCTACGATTGAGAAGGAGCTGTCTACGCTCCGATGGGGTGTAAAAACCTTTCGTCCTTTTTTTATTGGTATGGAGCTTATAATTCATACCGATCATCAGCCATTAATTTACCTCAACAACATGAAATTGGTTGTTTCCCGTCATGCTCGAACCCTTTGCAAATTTTGTGGATTTAACTTCGAAATCAAGTACCCCCCTGGTTGTGAAAATGCGGCAGCTGACTGTTTCTCTCGGCTACACTTGCCTGAGCATGTCCATCAGTCAGTGAAGTCTGAATTCACTCCTGGCAGGTTGCCGCCTGCAAGGAGTCAGTAGAAATGAGGTAGGGGGTGGCAATGCACTCTTCGAGAGCCTACATATTGTCTCGAAGAAGAGTAAATTATTGAGGAATCCAGAACCGTCTGCCCGCAACTCCGAAGTCTGCTAGGGGCGGACCTCCAGGAATCACCCGAGCTCAAGGGATTGGATTTGAATCGATTGGTGCGGAAGAAGCTAAGATTGATGACTTTCCCTGGTCAACTTCCAGGGGTGGAAATCATTTTTGCTTTTGGTTGGTTGTTCGGGTGTGTAGTGTTTGTGCACTTTGTTGGTGAGGAACCAGTAGTTTATTTGCCACCCGGGAACTGTGAAGCGTGGGAGATTTCGCGCGTGCATCTTCAATGTTTGTCGGGAATCCACTTCAGTCTGGTCTATGAGCTGCCAACCTACAATTATCAGGGTAGTTTAAAGAGCCTCTGTGCAGTTGCTTCTGGTGAACCCCCAAAGAAAAAGGGAGAAGAATGCAAGGAGAAGCGCCACTCTGATGCTGAGAGTGATTTTAACGAGGATGTATGTGTATTGTACACCACAGTTGGCACTGTTCATCGAGACCCGTGGTGCCCACTGCATGGTCGCACACACGCTACGCAGGTTATGATAAGTGTAAAGAACCAATGGTGCCGTGCACTCCTAGACACGGGGTCACAGGTAAGTTGTATTTCCCACAGACTGACTGCTGCCCTGAGGTTACATTAGGACGGTAGCCTACAAATAGTTTCGCCAGGGGCTGGAGGCCAACGAGACAATGCTCTTGGTGTGGTCATCTTGGTCATTAGTTTGGCAGTTAGTATAAGTCGTTCCATGATATTCAACTGGACTATGACTCGGGTCATTCTTTACAAGGTGGTAGAATCATTCCTGGATGCTCCATCCGTCCAGTTTACAACATGCAGCTGGCTGTGGCAGCTTTTCTGACGGCCTTTGAACTGCTTTCCAGTATGCCTGTTATGACCAAACAAGTGTGCGTTGATTCATTTGGGCAGCATTGGACCATCACTGTAGAACAGGATGAACATCATAATTTCACTGGGTTGTCATCCTTGTTTTCAACGAGGGAGATCCTAAAATTGCGGCAGCAGTGTGGTCAATTAAAGTCACTGAGGAGAGTAATAACTTGTAATTCCCTGTGCCCGAATGCCTTGGCTCAATTTGGCCGGTTCCGTAACTCTCTGACTTTTGTTTAAATTGCCTGGAGGTTCTGAAGCTTATGTCGTGACTACCACCTAGCACATCTGGGCCGTAGCAAACTTATCGAGACTATTAAAAAACTACTTGTGTAGCACCCTTGTCATGCCAAGGTTGCAAGGGAAGTCACCAGGACTTGTATATCATGTCAAAAATTTAAGGTTGCCTCTCTGGTAGCTCCTCCCATGCACAAGATAGTAACCACTCGTCCATTCGTGTTGGTTTCGGTTGATCTACTGACTCTGCCTTCTTCGAGAGGGTTTGTTGGTTGTTTGGTGGTGATGGACCATCATACCAAATGGTTAAGTGTGGTACCAATCAGGAATAAAACATCTAATACCGTGGTTTCTGTGTTTGAGCACCAGATTCTGTCGTTTATGCCGCACTGCCTCTGAAACTGTTGTCCGATAATGGATCCGAATTCAGATGTGCCAAGTTCGATGAAGTTATTGAAGCTTATGGCATTGTCGATCAGTATAACACCCCGAACAAGCCATCTAGTAACGGTCTCATCGAGCGAGCCAACCGGACTTTATTGGAGCTTCACACTGTTTAGGCATCGATGTCGGATAGATGGTATGACGTGCTTCTGCGCTCGGTAAATACCCATAATACTATCTACCATTCAGCGCTGGGCCGGTCCCCATGCTGGTATTTTTTTTCCTTAGAGCAAGGGTCTCACGGTTGTCTGATCATACCTCAAAGTTTTACTGAGGAGTGGAAGCAGGGTCACCTCTCATTTGGGTCCTTAAAGTTTGACCAGTTGGTGTTCAGGAAAACCATCCTCACAGGAGATGAGACTACCAATAAATTTGCAGAGCGCTTTGAAAGACCTTACAGTGTAAGAAAGGTCCACCAGAACGGAATTACGTACCAACTCAGGCATGAGATGACAGATGTGGATGTTTATGCTCATCATAGCCAGTTGCGACCTTATTTTCGACCGCCCAATTACATCTCAGCCCATTCTTGCTACCAACGAGTAGTTATGGGTATTGGAGACAGTGATGAGCCATCCACTATGTTTGGTTCCGGTGTTGGTGGTCTGCAGGTTGATGGTTCTTTAATTCTCTGGCTGCGGGTTCGCCGGGACGTGGAGTATCTGGCTGGGTTCTCCACGAGTTTTGGGATTCGGTTTATTCCTTCTCGGGGGATGACCGGCCGGAAGGACTGCAGGGAAGCTTTAGGGTTGCCCGATTTGCCGTGGAGCTGGGTAGGCAGGAATCTGTTCTGGTGGTTGAGTGTGAAGATCGCGGTAATGGGTTGCGGGTGTGGAATCATGAGGAGATTTTGGAGTTATCTGGCTTCATGTGCGGTCATCTGGATCAAGGGCCTGACTCTGCATTAATGTTGGCTGAGGTGCCCGTAATAATTCCACTTTGGGATATACAAAAATTTGAGCCCTGGTTGGCTGAGGCTGCCACTTTTTTGGGGTATCTTGATCCGCAGTCAATGTCTTCCTTGGTCAGTCTTGATCAGCCACCGTTAATCGAAGGTGAGCAACAATCGGTTGGTGACGGATCGGGATCTTCGGTTCCTGAAACTGCATCTTCTCTACAGCTACCCTCCGGGATTGTGTTGGATAGCTCGGTTGATTTTTGGGATATCAGTGCAATTGCTGGCTTGGAGCTTGTGGATAATTCGACTGACGATCATATGATTTCCCTAAATCTGAAGGGTCTCGGATTACCTAATGAAAATATTGACATAATTGGGACACTCGTGAGTTCGTCGTCGTCTTTCGGGTTATCTGAGGGTGACGCTGCACTCGGTCTCTCCTCTGCGGATTGGGATTTTGATCGAGTGACCGAGGAGTTGATCTTGCCCCAGCCTCGTCGGATCGAGAATCTTAGGGAATAGATAAAGTCCGCTGAAGCCAAGATAGTCGAATTAAGGAGTTCCGTTGAGGCGCACGCGTCGAAACGGACTCATGCTCGAGGGATGCAGGTAATTGCGTGCTCCTCGCCTATGTCTACCAGATCAAGGGGACCGGTTCAAGATTGGCCTCACATTATGCCCAGAGCTCTTGAATATGGAAGGAAAGGAACGTTGTCTGCTTCTGAACCAGCTGAGGAGCATTAACAGTAGGTATCCGTGACTTAATGTTTGAGTGTGGAGGGATGTAGGGGGCAGTATTTTGCCCCGCTATTGTATATATTTAACCAATTCGCGTTTTCTTTCTTTCAGATTAGCCTTAAGGATGTTCCTGAGCCCTATTATGTCTCCGCGGTGGTTGATTTGGGCGTTGCTGTGTTTTTTGTCTGGCGACGTGGGGGGAAAGCGGGGAGTTGTGTGCTGCTGCGTTTGTGGGTAATAGATAAGTGATAGTCCTGTTGCTAACTGGATTTGGTTATTACCCCTTAACTTGACTAACACGTGTAATTTGATCCAGTAGCTGCTGGAGTTGTTGTAGTTTACTAACCTGGGACCCTAACGCGTAGTTAACCACCGGTGACTGACTCGAAGGTTGGGGTGGGGGTGCCAACTATGATCAGGTTGAAGGTGAGGAGGGGGAAACTGGGGTAAAGCAGTGTCGGACAGCGGCCATTACTTGGTGCGGGTGTTTTGACTACACCGTGGTAGGGTATTGTGCTTGGGATTCCCCAGGCAGGGGTTGGGATGTGCAGTTGCGCTCACAAGGCTGATATAAAGCGTTATGTCTGTTGACTAGGAAAGTCCGAGTGTATTGCGAAGGCGGATTCGTTCTCCTTTTATTTCCTCTCTTCTGTTTCACAGATTATGATGCACTAATGATGTACATTTGCTCACAACCGCATAGTTATTGATACATATGTTGAAGAGTTCCAGAAATATCGTTCGGTTCTATGGCCGTTGCCAGAAGTGTTGTTATAGTTACTTGTTTTGCCTTCAATGTTTATGTGAGAGCTTTATATTCGGATCTATCTTTATACTCGGCCTACCACTTTTCGTAGACTTTATGTCTACCAATAGTAGGCCTTCTTGTTATATTGTTGGACGCCCCCAAGCGCTGAGAGGCGGCAACAGTATAAAAACTCTATGGTTAGTAGTTGTGGGGACCTGTGTGTCCTGTAATGATTAGGTTGTGTATTTTTGTTTCCAAAGGCCCCGTAGCTGGAAAATATTGTATTATCAAGTGACCCTTAGTCTACCGCGACGTTTAGCCGTAATCGATGGGGTTGGATGTTGAGTGCGGGTAGTGGGCGTGATTACTGCGCTCCCATCAATCTATGGTCGGGGCTGAGCACTGGCCCACTAGCCCAGATCATTTTTTCAATATACCGTTTTATATAATTGGAAATCAGCGTTTTCCCTACCTTGCGTGTTCCAAGAATTGTACCGCTTCCTGCTGGGAAAATATAAATTTAGACGACTATCAATAAGGGACTTACGAGAGCACTCAACTGAGCCGAGTACGTGATTGAATCCAACCGCACTCCCATATGGGGCGTTGGGGTGTCCCACCTTGGAAAACTTGGAACGCGTGGGCCCTGAAATTGTTTTAAGGTAGCTGTTGGAGCTCTTTCTTTTGACCCGGACAGCTGGGACTTGCCGGGGTAGCTGAGTCTGCCTTTGCAGGGTGAGTGTATCAACTACTATGGTTACTTGTCTGTCTTAGGTGTGGGTAGGGAGAACGTTTACTAACGCTTCCCGCAACATTATGAATGAGTAGTTATCATTTAGTTAGGTCAACAACACAATTCAATTTCACGTAAGACATACATACAACTGATATATATGATACACATCGAGGGAATGTTTAAACCAAAGTCGAAACAAAGAATTTATTAGATAAAAAATATCGTAAAATAATTGTCTAAGTGGACAATGACGGACAAGTACTTGACAGATAACAGTACAACGAAATAAAACAAATTGAACGTGGCTATTACAGTATATTGTTTGTCACAAACATGATAAGTGGGCAACTACCTCGTTTGATGAGCAAAAAATGTTTTGCCTCGACTTGATAACCAGTTTTAAAGTGCCTCCAATGATGACTAAACATTAATTCAAATTTTTATCAACCATTACTTGAAACAGGGACTCTGTTGGACCCTTTTTCGTGACAGACTGCGCGCACAAATGCCCTTATCAGCCCTATGCACTGTTGCTTATCTTAGGACAATAATACTTCCTACTCGTATAACAGACTGGGTAGAAACATGATGTTAGCAGCCGAATGCACCCTCGCTGACCACAGTATAACAATAACCCTCACTTATGACAAGCTGTAGGAAAATATGGTCTAAACAGTCGTATGGATCTAAACCTCCCTACTCGAATAGAGCATAGTCGGGGTAGCCAACTTTGTCGTTAGCGAGCACCACCGCAGCTGCTCTGGCCTCGTCGGTGGACAGGAAATCCAGAGTCCCGTCCAGCCCCGAAAGGTCGAAGGATCCTGCGAGGGGCTTGAGGTCTTCCTTGAGGCAACCGAGGTAGCGGAGATTCATCTCGCACTCTAGGAAGGCCTTAGTCCTGATGACGTCAGCTGGAACCGCAAGGTCGCTACGGGCCTCGACAGGCATGCATTGCTGGGGTAGGAAAAGAGAATGTTGAAGGGGATGTAGACGGAGGGAAAGGTCAAGCTGCTACGGACCTCAATAGGTATGCATCGTTGGGATAGAAAAGGAATTGTTAACCAGAGAGGTTCAGCAGAGATTACCAAAATCGGCCGGCGATAGGCAAAATAAATGGCCTAACGTGATATTTGCCAGCTAGAAGGTTGATCTGTGAATTTTGGTTTTCGAATTATCCCTTTGTCGGGCAGAGGGGCTCAACAAGGATAAATAAAATCACCCAATTACAGTCGGAGTAAAACCCCTAACGAGATACTTGCCAGCTGAATGGTAAATTATTGAGATTGGGTTTTGAACCTTGTAGAAGGTCAAGGGGTTCAACAGAGAGGACCAAAATCGTCTGGCGATAGGCAGAATAAAATTCATAACAAGAGACCTGGCGCTTTGGTTAATGAGTAGCATTGACAGGAAGAACTGCCAGAGCGTATAACGAAGGATTCTACATCCTACACGTAGATGGACGACACGTAGAGCGCCAGAGAGCCCCCACTGCGTACGTTCAGTAATTATCGAAGAGTATTAAGCAGTGGTCTAGGCGTATTACGCAGTGATATGAGCAAATCGAGTAGTGATGAAAGCGTATCTAGCAGTGATCTAAGAGTATTAAGCAGTGACCTTAGCGTATTATGCAGTGATCTAATCGTATTGGGTAGTGGTCTAAGCGTATTGAACAGTGATCCAAGCGTTTTTAGCAGTTATCTAAGCGTATTAGGCAGTGATCAAATCGTATTGAGCAGTGATCGACGCAGGGCTGTAGGCGTCGCATGGTTGGATGCCACGTACTCTGGCGAGTGTTGGGGCCAGGGGTCTCCCTATCTTTTAGAGCCTTAGGAAATAAACGGTGGAGGCATCTTCCCGGTGACCCCGGGAGTCCATCTTCAGGCGTATTAAGCAGGAGTCCTTGTAATTCACGATCTCCGTTTGATACGAGGAACTCTTTTCCTACAGCTAGCGCGGTGGTATTAGCTGGTCTGATTTTAACAATGATTTCGGGAATAATAGATGCATTAAATGCACTGTATTTTGTGGTCGAACAAGATTAGTTGGTATAGTTAAGACATACGATTCGATTGTTGGCAAAAAGATCTTCTTAACTGGATAGCTCATAAAATGTTTTAAATATCATTCACGTCACGTTTGACATTTCTAAATTGTTTCAAATGAAGATGTAAATAATTAGTTTTTTGTTGATAAATTGTTTGGTCAATCCACTCCTATGGATTTGAAACTGATATCCCCTTATACAGCGTCAAATGTAGGGCAAAAACCGCCCCATTGTAACTTTCACGCAAAAGCTTGGGTAGTGAAATGCCATGCACTAACATAGGAAACGGCTAAAATTCTATACCCTGCTGAAAGCAAAGATATAGAAAACAAAACGTAAACAGATCTTATTTTTGGCGTCTAAAGTACATCTCGAATGCTTTGATTGGAAGGTAGACGAAAGTTTGAAGATTAAAATTGATGAAAGGCTTGCTTCTTGTTACTTCGATGATCAATTTAATGGATATATATCCACTGTCGTTACAATTATACTTTACACACTTTCTTACATAAGATCAAAATAAAAAAGCCAATACCACAAAAGACTCTCACCACAGTTTTTTTCCTATAAGCTAAAAATTGTCTCTTGGACGATGGAAAGGCGAACAAAGACGTAGCCATCGTCGACCGGCGTTCACCCGAAGATTAGCCGACCGTAAACCAGTTAGATGTGCTGTAACGGAGTCAATTTAAACGTTAATTTTACATAGAAACTGCAAGCAGCTAATTTGATTAATGACAGCTGCATATGTGTTAGACTGAAACAATTGAACGCACAATGCTCGTAACTGAGGGAGTTTTGGAGTAGGCAGTCACAAAAGGGGATGGTGAATATTCACCCCGCCAAAATAACGATTCTAATAGTAAAGACATTTATTTAGACATGCAGCCATCTTCCCCAGTTGAATAGTTGACCGATGGTACAACAATCCTAGCACTCATCCATGTAGGCTTATACACAAACCATCATAACAACTTCCGCTCAACAGTGCTTCACTCACTCCGGGTCATGGGTCACTTCAGGAATCAGTTTCCGCAGCAGGGACCGAGAGTTCTCACTAGGTTTCCTCCGACGCACGATGTGTGAGTGCCGGGCTTACCCTCATTGCCAGGCCATTGCATATGTCACAGCAAAACAGCCTGGGCTGGAAAGCCATTCAGGGTCGCGTCATATTGAAGGATAACAATAATGTTTCAGCACCAACTACAAATTAAAGATTAAATTTTATCGGCAGTAGTTAATATGACTACAAGAACCGCTTTCTAGAGTCATTTTGGTGGGCGGGGGCGGGGGTAGGACGCGATGCATGCAACCTTGACTCACCGACCGTACGGGGTAAGCGCAGCGGGGGGC
>SDVV010016802.1:0-14145 GCA_016164225.1 Gammarus roeselii | reverse complement strand
AGGCAATTGAATTCTGCTGGATCCCCGGACACGCGGGAATAAGAGGAAACGAACTTGCGGACTCGCTTGCTAAACTGGCATCTACTCACCAAGAACAAATTTTCGCAATACATTACTGGGACTGGTTCCCTATCATCAACTCCCTTATAACAACCCAATGGGATTTTATGTGGCAACAAAGTGGACAAAAAATGCTATCAGTGAAACCCTCAGTCGGAGAATGGAAGCTAAGTTCACCAACAGAAAAGACCAAGTGTTCATCAACCGTTTTTACACGGGACACACGTGGATAACTGACAACCACCTGATGGATATTGACACAGGACCAAACGCGCCACCTTGCCCCTGTTGCCACCAAGGGGCTATCAGCGTGAAACACTAACTGATGGATTGCAGCGTACTCGCGGCAGCCCGACAAGCATTCTTAAATCCCCCGTGCAACCTACAAAGCCTACTCACTGACCCAACATACCGTAAAAAGCTTCTCGCTTCGGAAAACACACCGAACTATACGAAGCTGTCTAAACCCCAAACACCTGTGCAAGTGAAGTGGTCTCTCCACCCCATTACGCACTAAGATAACTATACATTTACGATGTACGCGTTAATTCTTTACTCTCGTGTACGCGCTAGTACGAGAATATGCCACAATTGAAATATGTACATGGTTCCATCTCGACAAGACTAATTATTATTTTCGCGCAAGAGGCCGTGCGAACTTACCTGAATCAATGACGGTCGCACCCTACGGTGGAGCCTATTATGACTCACGTTGAGGCTCAAATCAAGGCCGTCCGAGGTCAATATCAGCAGCAGGGTTCGACGGCGTGACTGGTTTACCCCTGCTACGTCAATGTGACCACCCCTTCCCCCCCTTTTCCTTCCCAGCTTCGACTATCCCGTTTCTCAACTAGATGCCGACTGCAGGAAATCACATCAGGGCAGCGTCAAAACTCGACTCTTTACTATCTTTCTGCAGTCACGCCTATCCATTGCACGCTTCCTCGCTTTATCCACACTCATGTCTCTCCTTCCTAACGCCTGCGCCACACCATCCATCCACTAAAAACTTAGGACTATCTATTGGCCTACGTCCACGCACCTCAACCTTCATCGACCCCTTTCTTTCACCCATGTCCATCCATCTATCCTCACCATGTGCCTGAACAATCTCGAAACTCGCGAATTTACTCTGTACTCTAACTTCTTCGCCATCCCTGATATAATTCCAATAACGTCGTTACTGATCCCTGTCTTTCGGCTTCACTCGAGTCGTGCTCCTTAAACATTCCATCTCGAATACATTCAATCTTCCTTTCTCTGCTGCTCTCACCCTCAAATCTCAGCTCCGTAGAGCACAGTGGAGACATCTACCCTCTCATTGTTTCTATCCTCAACGTCCTAGAGCTCATTGCAATCCTCAGTGCACCCAACGCTAGAAACCCTTCGTTAACTCACAACTTCATCTCTGCTTTCACTAGTTTAGTCTTCTTCACATGTGAGCCTAGGTACTTGAAACACTAAACTCCATCCAATAAATTTCCATTTAGGAGGACTCTAATTCTGCTTTCATCTACATCCCTCGAGCATCTCATTACTTCAGTTTTACCCACATTAACTCGAAGCTTCCTCCTCTCACACACTAGACCTAACTTCGACACTAGAATACATAGCTTCTCCCCTGAATCCGCCATAAGCTCTGTATCATCCGTTAATAGCAACTGGCTCAACTGCCTACTCCGCCCATTCGCTTCCAACAGCTGTAAGCCACGACCCAGCACACTCGCGTTCACCTCCCTGACCACTCCATCCAGATAGAGATTGAACAGCCACGGAGACATCACGCAACCTTGTCTCAGTCCCACTTTAACTGTGAACCAATCACTCACCTTGCTTCCCACTCTGACAATGCTCTGCTGCTAACTTATAAACTCGTATCCACATTCAGCAGATCTCCGTCCGCTCAATACAAATGCAACACCCTCCACAGTACTTCCTTGTCGACTGTGTCTTAGGCCTTTTCCAAGTCCACGAATGCCCAGAATACATCCTTTCCCTCAGCAAGGTACTTCTCACAGACTTGACTGACTGCAAAAATCTGTTTGGCACACCCTCTTTCACTCCTGAAACTACACCGTTTCTCGCAATTGAACCATCTGAACAGTCTCTAATCTTTTTGATTAGCACCCTCCCATACAACTTACAACATTCATTTGTATCTCCTTTGCCGTTACACAGCAGAACAATGCAAACACCGGCGATTCGACAATCATTACTATACCTATTTTCAAGCATTAAGTCACAACGCCGTGCAAACCAGAAAATTTCCTCAACACATCTTTCCCAAAACCGGCATCCGTGCACCACCACACACAGCAATACTGTCAGCCTCTCTGACATCCTCATCCTCGACATTCAACACCTTTTCTGTACATACCACTATCCAACAACAACTGGCCGTTTTTATCTTTCCCCATCTCTTTATTCCGGTCTCTCCCTTTCTCACCCTCTTCACTTCTTTCCAAAACATCTTTTTATTGTTCTCAAAGTTCTGGCAGAGCCGTCTGCCCATCCTTGCATCAGCGTCACTTTTGGCTCTTCTTTCTCTTCTCTTCAGCCCTGCCACACGACACACATCTCAACAACGTATCTCTAAACGTCTCCTATTCTTCCTCAACATTTCCCTGGTCCTGCCCTCTCACCCTGCCATATTCCTCCCTCAACGCCTGCTGGAACTCATCAGTCCTGCTTTCCACATTTAATTCAGTCACCTTCTCCACCTCTTCTCTTTCACTCTTTTGTTCCCCTTCCACCTCAACCACACTCAACACCGGCACATCCAACAGCCTCCCCACCACTTTCCTCGAAATCAGTTTATATTCCATCAGTGCTCTCTCCACCACTGCACCATGGGCGATCTTTACCCATGTATACATGTGGATATCTTTCCTGAACAAGCAGTTTCCAACCACTAACTCCTGCTTTACGCACAGGTCTATTAGGTTTTCTCTACTGTCAATTCTACCGGTAACACCATACCTCTTTAACACATGCACCACCATTACATCTCAAATTCTCGAATTTGAGCCATCAGTTCTCAATACACACTCATGTTAGTTCAGAATTGCTCCATCTCCTCATTCCTCTCGCTACCATGTCCGCAAGCTCCCACAAACGCCCTTCTTCCTATACTCAACTTGACTTTCACCCCACATCATTCTTGAGGACACACTTCCTTTCACTCGGTAACGCCACTGGCCAAACGATCACTCAATATCAACACCACACCAAACTCACATTCGCCCTTACCTTTCAACTTTGTCTCATTCAGTGCCAACACATCAAACATCCTTCTCACAAACATTTCGTCAATCTCTCTCCTCTTTGCTTCATTCGTACTACAATCACTCACATTCAGCTACCCAAACATAGGCTTCGGAGAGGCGTGAGCCTCTCCTCCCCCCCATCGTCTTTCCAAAATTGAGGGAGGAGTTAACAGATGAGGGGATTCATAGACCCCCGCTCTGCCCCTATCAGTTGCATTCTTAGACACGCAAAGGGTTACGGTAGCACGATTCTAACTCACCTGCTACAGGGCTCCTCTATTAGTAGCCTCTTACGACATGCAGGAGTTACGGTGGCGAGATTCCAAATCTTTGACACAGGGCTATGTGGTATTTTCATAATATGTTGACACCAGAATCTCTTACATGCATGTATCAAGTCTACCGGACACACCCACTGGCAGTCTAGTTCTGTAAATCTATCTAATCCATCTAATATTGAAACAAAAATTACTCTTCCTTCACCGATGAGTGACTGTTACTATCTACTGGACATTGTCTGTACCGCGCATGTAATGGCCGTCATTCTTATCCCATCTACTACCTACTTCAACAAATTCGAACACAAGCCTGATTGAAGGTGGTTCCATCTAATGATTTTGTTGTGTGTTATTCCTTTGTCAGGGCAAGTGCGAGAAGACTGTGCAAGACGTAGTGGAGCGCTTCTGGGACATCATTGAGGACATCAACATGAACACCGTCCTGATGTTCCTGCGCGACAACATTGTGGGCACGGTGCTCGTAGTTTCAGTGCTGGTGTGGCTACCGGCCAGCTGCATCTTCAGCCTTGTCGACCGCAGGGTGCGTTCAAATTACCAGAAATACGTCCGTTGGTATTACAGCAACGAGCTGATCCACCCCAACGACAGCGTTAAGGTGATCGTGAGCAAGCGCACGCGTGTGCACAACAGCGCGGCGCACCACAACCTCGACGTGAGGCACCGGCCCGAGGGGGCGGAGACGAGGCCCACGCTCGCACCGCCCCATTGCAACCCTCCCCACCCACACCACTTTGCTAGTCCGCTGTAGTGAGGGCAAAGGAAAGCCACCGTGCTTGCCTCTTTCCTGTGCAATGTATAGCACCACCACCTGTTTGCAAGGACACTGCGAATCTGGAGTTGGCAGTATACTATTAGCAGGTGGCTCCACAAAAGCTTAAGTATTTTACTTGAACCAATTCTAGATCAGATTACAACTTTTTCACTGTTTCAAATTATGTTCTTTTTGAATTTGTTGAAGCTACAAACGTGAATTTTTGCTTCTGAACACTTGACTATATCCGTGAAAGCGGGTCGCTTCTACCAAATTGTTTTTTTTTGCTCTTCAATTTGAAAAACCTTCATTATAATTGATGAGATGGTTCGTTGAATATGTCATGACGTTACACTTCACATATAATTGCAATAACATCTTGAACTTGTGCGTTGCTTATTATGGCAAGCCCCCTAACGTAAGCGACCGTACATATAAACCGCACAGTAATGCTAAGACATTGATGTAAACTAAATAGTTTTTTCCCAAACGAATAATGTATTTTGCTTGACGTGGCAGTGGCTTGTATGGATTAGAAACGTCTGGCTATCTGTGATTTATTGCAACGTTTTATCCATTCTAATCCTTGGCCTTCTTTAATGGTACCCTCTCTTGTCTTCGATACTCCCCCGATAACAGTACTACCCTTTTTTCGTAAGTGCTATGGTGTGGCCACCAGTAAGCCGTGTTCTCGGTCGTGAAACAATGAGCAGGGTAGTGCTCAGATTGATTTTAGTTGACGCAGCAGAGGCGCTGCCTCTGTGTTCTTGTTTTTTGTCTCCGCAGATCTTTTTTTTTTAGAAAGTGATCGTATGACATGTTTCTTTTTTAAAATCAATCTTGATCTCACTTAGATAGTCTGTCCGTATTTATGTGACTGATGAACTGTAGTCTTAAGAACGCACCAAAGAATAGCTTAGGGCATTATTATTTAAATAGTTTAACTTTAGTTAACGTCTTAATCGAGCTGCATCATGTACACATTTCATGTGCGAAACTATATTTAAGGTGCCTTTTATTGGCTTACATGTTTATAACGTTTCATTTACTGCCACCACACGAGAGACAGTTCCACAGTGACCTGTTGAAAGAAGGGTTTTATTTCTATTTAAAATATACTTTTGGAAAACGTGTCTAATTTGGTCGTTTCCGCGATAAATACAAAATCATTTTTTAGCTTTATTTGCAATGATTAACACTTTCTTCTCAGGTTCCTCTAAAAACGGCACGACCTTACTCTGCCCACTGAGGTTAAAAAAATAGATATTTTTTTTTCCGGGCAGCGATTATTATTATTGAATTTACTTAATAAACTGTGCACCATTGCACGCTAATAAATGCATTATAAAAGGTTACAATGCAGAGTATTCTGTGCCACGAGATCGAAGTCCGCATTGCGGTCATTATTCTTTCAGGTTGCCCAGCTCTGCAACTCGTCGACTACACTCCAAATAGCATCTCTTAAGGCTGCCTGTTTTCAGGTTGAAAGACTACACTCTCTGATGTGATCAAATGATATAATCTGCAGGCACCTGTCACTCATAATTGCAGAATGTTTTGAATTATCAATTAGGTGCTTTCTGATCAAAAATATCAGCTTGAAATATCCTAAGGTCACAGGCATCTTATCTGAGTATTGCCTCAGACATTCATCATTTATGTGATGTCTGGCCTGGGACATCGGCGTGGTTATCTGAGTATTACATCAGACATTCATCATTGATGTGATGTCTGGCCTGAGACATCGGCGTGTTTATCTGAGTATTACATCAGACATTCATCGTTGATGTGATGTCTGGCCTGAGACATCGGCGTGTTTATCTTAGTACTACATCAGACATTCATCATTGATGTGATGTTTGGCCTGAGGCATCGGCGTGTTTATCCGAGTATTACATCAGACATTCATCATTGATGTGATGTCTGGCCTGAGACATCGGCGTGTTCATCTGAGTATTACATCAGACATACATCATTGATGTGATGTCTGGTCTGAGTCATCGGCGTGTTTATCTGAGTATTACATCAGACATTCATCGTTGATGTGATGTCTGGCCTGAGACATCGGCGTGTTCATCTGAGTATTACATCAGACAATCATCATTGATGTGATGTCTTGCCTGAGACATCGGCGTGCTTATCTGAGTATTACATCAGACATTCATCATTGATGTGATGTCTGGCCTGAGACATCGACGTGTTTATCCGAGTATTACATCAGACATTCATCATTGATGTGATGTCTGGCCTGGGACATCGGCGTGTTATCTCAACTTGAATCATCAAAGAAATGACCGATGTCTGGAAACATCGAGTCGTGCCAGTTTGTTATAGTGTACATATCTCTGATCCAACTTTGAGCTTGGTTGAGTTTCTTTTGCTGCCAATAGTTTCATTTAACCCGTGCGCCATTCATGTCACAAACTGACTCTTTTTCATCCATGTGCAGAGAACCGACACGAAAAAAACTAAATGGAGGTTTGCATCATCAGAAGGTATTTGTAAAAATAGTTTGATGGTTGGTGTGTGCCTTCCCACAAATTATTTATGTTCCGGTTCATTCTAATGCTGATAATTAATGCTTCACTTTGTGTGGTGTAATCATTGTAATTGTGGAATGTGCTTGAACAACGTTACCATTGCGCTGTGGAACTCTCCATTCCTGCTGTACCTGTGGGTTCGCTTCTCAGCTCTGAACGGCATCTCTACTTCCCCACACTGAATAACAGCTCTACTCCTCAGCTCTGAATGGCATCTCTACTTCACCACACTGAATAACAGCTCTACTTCTCAGCTCAGAATGGCATCTCTACTTCACCACACTGAATAACAACTCTACTTCTCAGCTCTGAATGGCATCTCTACATCACCACACTGAATAACAGCTCAACTTCACAACTCTGAATGGCATCTCTACTTCACCACACTGAATAACAGCTCTACTTCTCAGCTCAGAATGACATCTCTACTTCACCCCATTGAATAACAGCTCTACTTCACAACTCTGAATGGCATCTCTACTTCACCACACTGAATAACAGCTCTACTTCTCAGCTCAGAATGGCATCTCTACTTCACCACACTGAATAACAGCTCAACTTCTCAGCTCTGAATGGCATCTCTACTTCACCACACTGAATAACAGCTCAACTTCTCAACTCTGATGAATGGCATCTCTACTTCACCCCACTGAATAACAGCTCCACTTCACAACTCTGAATGGCATCTCTACTTCACCACACTGAATAACAGCTCTACTTCTCAGCTGTGAATGGCGCCTCAACTTCACCACACTGAATAACAGCTCTACTTCTCAGCTCTGAATGGCATCTCTACTTCACCACACTGAATAACAGCTCTACTTCAAAACTCTGAATGGCATCTCTACTTCACCACACTGAATAACAGCTCTACTTCTCAGCTGTGAATGGGGTCTCTTCTTCACCACACTGAATAACAGCTCTACGTCTCAGCTCTGAACGGCATCTCTACTTCACCACACTGAATAACAGCTCTACTTCTCAGCTCTGAATGGCATCTCTACTTCACCACACTGAATAACAGCTCTACTTCACAACTCTGAATGACTTCTCTATTTCGCAACTCAGAATAGCATCTCTACTTCACAACTCTGAATGACATCTCTACTTCGCAACTCAGAATAACATCTCTACTTCCCAACTCTGAATAATAATAATAATAACAACAACAACTTTGAAACCCAACATGGGCATAGTATTACAATTGAGACATCTTATTTTAGGGTTACAGTGAGAACAGAGTTGAAAAAATTATCCTCTCAACTCCGCAACTCTGAATGATATCTCTAATTTGCAACTCTGAATGACATCTGTACTTCACAACTCTGAATGACGTCTTCACTTCACAATTCTAAATGACATCTCTACTTCACATCCCCCTAGCTTTGCGCAGAGGCAGTATCCTAACCAATGAGTGACAAGTGAGTTCAAAATCACCATCGCATACTGTTCTTCACGTCGAATCTCCAAATTTTGCAATTTTCCAGGGTATAGAAGCTTTTTTTTTTTGCTGTATCGAAATGAGAGCCGTCACCGCTCAAAGCTGAATACTGCTCCAAGACTAATGATCGTCTCCTAAAGGTTAAAGTTTTCAACTTAATTGGAGAGATCGACTATCATCTCTTTAGAGCGAGAGCAATAAGGCACCTCAGAGGGATACCCCTGGGGATATCCCAGGCTCACCAGTCTTCCCGCGGCGTCCTCCTTAACCACCAAATTTAATTTGTCCCTTTGTGTAAATATGTTTTGAGTTGAAAGATCCCTTCACCTCCCCCCTTTCAGTTTGTAGCTACATCCCCTCTCTTGGTGCTCAAAGAGGTGAGCCCCCCAATGACTCCAGAGTTTGAAAAGAAAATAAAAATTGTCACAAAAAGTATATAAAACAGAAGCCGTACACCAAAAATATTTAGCTTTAAGTCTAGTTATAAGATTATATTTGAATTAATTTTAAGAATGTATATAAATATACTTATATACGTTTCAAACTCCAGGTAGAAGGCAATGATCAAACAATGGGCAGTACCATGCATTATCGGAGAGGGGCTGACTGCCCCTCCAGGGCGTCGCACTCATACCTATCTGCGAGAAAGAATGACGATCCCCTCAGAAGTTCCTCATCGACAGGAGACCTGACTCAGGTCGTAGTCGATGACACAAATGAACTCTTCTCAAAGCTGGACGCGCATATAATCGGAATGCAGAATGCCCTAGGCAAGATAAGCAAAATGATGGGCCTTCCCGAGCTGGAGACTGAGGACGGCTCGGCGCCCTCCAGTGAAGTCGGCGAACTCCTCACTAATCTCGAGAACCTTTGTGCAACTATAAATACCCGACTGGATGAATTGATGGAGATGACAGAGGCCAGGGAACCCGTAACCTGTTAGTGTGCTTCCGCCTCTGACCTCTCTGATAACATCGCTCTCCTCCCAGCCAAAACGCGTAACGCCCGAACACCAAAAAACGTAAAGAGGAGACAATACACACGATTTGATGACCACAACCTATCCAACAACGACCCTAAATTCCCCGAACACTAGAAAACGACATTCGATGTCAAAGACATACCGGATATTTTCCCATGTAAACTTCGAGAAGAACTGGGCTCCATGACTGGCCGTCCAATTCTAAACACCACCGCCAGCGGTGACGATAGCTTCACCATTACAGTAGACGCAAAACTTCAAAGTGACACTATACTCGCCATAAACAGAATATGCTAAAAGCCTTGCTAAATGATACCACACCCAACTTTTTCCATAAGTTCAGACCTGATTTACATCGAGGGTCTCCCGAGTGATGAAGCCGACGAATTCATCACGGACTCGTCCAATACGAGGAATGTATAGTTGAAGCGAAAATCGCCCTTGAAATCAAATGAAGAGAAACACCACCGCTGCCCTTCTGCTTGAATTCAATTGCCCCACCCCACCTAACTACATAGACATACCTTTCTTAGACGCTAAATCCAAGGTTACACCCTTCGAAAGACGTCCGATGCGATGCCATAAATGTCAGAAATACGGACATTCGAGCGGAGATGGTCACGGTAAGCAAAGATGCTCACATTGATCCCAAGACGACCACGGTAAACGGGACGATCCCTTGTCGTGCCCATCCGAAGAATCTCACTGCAAAGCAAACTGCCACCCTACGGAACACGAAGACTGCCCCCAGGACAAAACTGAGAAGAAGATCCTGCAATACCAAACTGAGCACAAAGTCGGGCGACGAGAGGCTGCGGCCGGGATTCGCTCCCTCCAGGCTGACCCTCCTACCCAGGAGAGAAGATCAGCATCATTCCCTACCCACTTCCTCATAACGCTTGTAGATAGCGGTGCAAACAAAGTTGCTCCTTCAATTAACCCATTCACCATGATGAATTCGCTCTTCAAACAACTGGGAGGCAGACCGATAAACATACACCGACGGGGAAAGAATTATCTGGCCCACGTCGTTAATATTGAGCAAAGTAACGCTATACAAAAGATTAACAAGATCGACAAACACGAGGTAGCTGTCGAAGTACATCCGTTCTTCAATACTACAAGACAAATTATATACACTTCCAACTACACTCCCAAAACTGACCTAAGGGCTTTGGCAGCAGGTTTAGCAAAGATTATGGAGTCACCAACGTTTCAATAGCAGAATGGATCAAACCACGAAACATCCACACCACCGCATATCAAATCACTTTCATAGGACGTGACACATAGGAATATTCATAGCGATCCCGGGCAAACAGGGTATAAACAAATACTTATCCAGTGGCGACATGACCTGCAATGTGCGAAAAATGTCTTGGAATACGGCGACGTCTTCAAATACTGCAAGCCATACATACCCCAACGCTGTAAGAGGTGCGCCGGCGAGCATGACCGAAAGGACTGCACAATCCGCCAACCTAAATGCTACCACTTCTCATGCTCCATGAGGCAGGCGACCGCAACTGCCCAAATCAGATCGACCAAAAAGCAATTACAATCTTACAAAATGACCGCTAAGTTACACGTAAACAAGCCATCCAAATCTTTTACGACGAATCCCCAAACTGCCGTAATTTAAATTATGCCAAAGCAGTTAAATCCACAACTAAGTCTACCCCACAAGACAACACTCTCCAACAGTCAACACAAACTATTACCATGACCCCAACACCTTTCTCCAGTACTAACAATACCACTACCAGCCCAGCGACCGCCCTCGTAATAGAGACGGGCGTCCCAAGCAAAGAATCCACCAGTGCCCAGGAGAGCACTGCGATGGATGCTGCCTCGGTCGACTACGAAGAGAGGTCCAAGAACCCGAAAACCCTAAGGCCAAGAGACGAAGATTCCTCCTCCGACGACGACCGCGGGATACGCGACACCCTCTCGCCACGAAGCAAAGAGATTAGCAGCATACCAAAAGCCACAGCTCTCCTCTATCAGAGCGTTGATCGACTTCTGACCGTCTTAACTGCAACCGCACCCAGCTAAAACCAAAGTGAGGTATTCAACCCTCAGCTAACATGCCCAACACCAGAATATCTCACAAGTGAGAACGACCATCGCCTGCGCGAGGACGCGTTGAAAATCTTCAATAAAGAACTGATGCCCCAAACCACTGATCTACCATGCATCGCACTCTACTCAAATATCCCAACGACTACTACTCAGCCCATCATAATGTTTATAAAACCCTCTATATAAGAGAAACGCGCTCGCTCAAGAAGCAAACCCAAACATCGTACCCCTCGTCATCCTCCTCCTACAAGAGCACTCACAACCGAAAACGCTTGTGTCTAGGAAATCATGTTCTACAGAAAGCGGACGTTCGATCTAGGACAGCTGCGCCTCATGGACAAGAACGCCACGAAAGTTCCTACAAACCACTCTACCGCTCCAGACCATTAAAATCTGGCATGAAACAGATCCAAAATGAACAACAACACAATACTGTAGTGGAATTTCCAGGGACTTAGAAGCAAGAAAGATGAATTATTATCGCTAATTTCTACACATAAACCTTCGGTGGTAGGCCTCCATGAGATCAAACTCCGTGACACAGCTACCTTCACAATCCCTCAATATGTCATACACCGTCGCGAAGGTCACAATAATGCGACTGCACCCGGCGGAGTGGCACTTATGATCCATCAAAGCATACCTCATCACCTTCTCCCTCTGAAAACAGAACTCCAAGCTGTCGCAGTGAAGATTTGTATCTCAAGACCTATTACAGTGGTATCCATCTAATCGTCACGAAACCACGACCTCATGGAGGCACTAATGACCGATCTGCTTAACCAACTGCATCATCCCGTACTACTCCTTGGAGACTTCAACAGCTACCACGAAGTGTGGGGATGCGTGAGAACAGACCCCAGAGGAGTGATAATGGCCAACACCATATACACTCACAACCTGGTCCTTCTCAACGACGGACAACCCACACGGATCACCCTCAAAAGTGAAACCGCCATCGATTTATCAATCAGTTCCCCCCACTTTAGCTCCCCAACTCGTTTGGGGAGTCCTGCCTTCAACACATGACAGTGATCACAACCCAGTGATCAGATCGCTCCTTACTAACCGACCAAACAATCCTAACACTCAGGAACTTCGATTCAACTACCGGAAAGCCAGCTGGTAGGAATACTCGACACATGTCGCATGGGACGATGTGGAGGGCCTTCCCGAAGACATTTTAGAGCGCGACCTTGTCATACATCTATACTAGAAGTTCCAAAGTGCAGCTGCCACATGCATTCCCCAATATCTACCATCAACCCTTTTCCCGAAACCTTAGTGGTGCCCGGAGGTACAAGAAGCAATGGACCAACGTGAAAATATGTACGGCGCCTTCCGTCGCGCACGTTCCCCCAGGAACCGAGTAGCCTGGAAAAGGGAAACTGCCGTGTTCTGCAAACTTAGCGTGGAGAAGATGCAAGAAAGCTGGACTCAATTAGTTAACACAATCAATCAAAACACCCCTCTTTCCCTAGTGTGGGGAAAAAACAGACGTATCCAAGGTCGCCCCGAGCGACCTATCCACATACTGTCGGACGGAGACACTGTCTATTCTTCATACGCGGACATTACGGACTAACTAGCTCAGACTTTCAGCCAAATATCACAATCAACAAATTATACGGCTTCTTTCCAATAGGAAAAGATCCTAAGAGAAAGTGAGCATATAGACTTCACTTCCGCAAATGAAGAATTCTACATCAAACCTTTCTCCCTCCCTGAACTAGTATATGCTATCGACCACACTCGTGAAACCTCACCCGGGCCGGACCGAGTGACAACGCTCTCCAGCACCTACTAAATGTGTTCAATACGTTGTATTTAAATTCATTTTTTCCCAATCAATAACGGGAATCCGTAACTATCCTGATACCCAAACCCGGAAAATGTCAAAGTGACCCGCATAACTATCGTCCCATTACCCTAACTAGCGTCCTATGTAAGACTATGGAAAGAATGATAAATTCACGCCTTGTCGACTACTTTGAAATGCATGCAGGCCTTAACAACATCCAGTGCGGTGGCCGTGAGCGACAATCCACGATGGACCACTTTGTACGACTAGAATCAGACATTAGACAGGCCTCCGTCTGAAGGGAACATGTGGTTTCCATATTTTTCGACGTTGAAAAAGCATATGACACCGCGTGAAAATACGGGATCATGAAGGATCTCCCCCGTAAAGGTTTGAAAGGTCGCCTAATACGTTACATCCACCAATTTTTACAAAACCGCACCTACAGGGTCAAGGTTGGCAACACACTGTCTCTCGCATATCCGCAAGAAACGGGCGTCCCCTAGGGAAGCGTCATCAGTGTCATTCTTTTTATCCTCAAAATCGATCAATTAGCCGACATTCTTCCCCGAGACGGAAGACTGCTCTCATCACTTTACGTGGACGACCTACAAATAAGCTACAGACACCCCAGCCTCATAACAATTCAACATGAACTCCAGAAGTGCCTGAACCTAGTTGGGAACTGGGCTTCCCTAAACGGATTCTGATTCTCGCCCTCTAAAACTAAAAACATGCACTTAACCCTTGTGCCCGGTTTACACCTGAAACCAGCCCTAACGCTGCACAACTCCCCTCTAGTATACGAAGAAAGGATGAAATTCTTGGGTCTTGTGTGGGACCCTAAACTCACGTGGCGACCCCACATTGCAGCCCTGGCGACTCGATGCAAAAGGTCGACGGGACTTATCCAATCGGTAACA
>SDVV010016801.1:0-14146 GCA_016164225.1 Gammarus roeselii | reverse complement strand
ACCAATGGGCCTAATCCTTAGAAGGGGTAGCAAGCCACACCTCAAGCTTTTTCTCATCAACCCATATACACACCCATATACACACCAATGGGCCTAATCCTTAGAAGGGGTAGCAAGCCACACCTCAAGCTTTCTCTCATCAACCCATATACACACCAAAATATAGCTCATATTTTTACCATTTAAGTATCAATTTCCCTCATCTAGTAATGGGTTTATAATTGATCAATCTTATACATAAACTTCAATATCAAATACACTATTTGAATAAGCGAAACAAAATTTCAAAATGAATGTGTTGCAACGTGCCTCATGTGAACGGTCGGTTCGTACTTTGTGGAGCAAAATATATTTCACAACATACATTTACAATACTAAGCACTAAAGGGTCCGACCAGGACCCACAATGCACACTTCTTGCTAGAAGTGAGGTCAAAGATCAAAATCAGCAGCTGGGCCCGACAGCTTTTGTTAATTCATGCCTGCTTCGCCACAGTTGTTATTTCCTCCCCCACCCACCTACATCTCATAGAGACAGCCAATCATTCTCCATTCAGGTTTATCCATTGTATGTTCCCTCGCTATCTTCACACAGACGTCTATTCAGATGATTGGTACTCTTCAAGACCAACTCCCAATCACCTCTGCATTCATGACCCCTTTCACCTATTTCACATCATTCATCCTCATCATGTATCCGAACAACTCCAGAACACGTGAATCTACTCTGTCCTTTCTATTCGGACAACGTCATCATTGATCCTATCCCACTGCGTCACTCCGGCTATGCCTCTCAAACATTTCATCTCGAAACATTCAACCTTCTTCCGCGCACGCTCTGCACGACTCACCAACGTATAGCGCAGTTGAAACAACTACCCCCTCATACATTCCTCTCATTGCTTCCACACCCAACGTTCTGCAGCTCATTACACTCTTTAGAGCACCCAACGCTCAAACCCTTTAGTCACTCTACATTTCATCTTAGTTTTCATTTGTCCACTCTCCGCATGAGGGCCCAGGTACGAATCTGTCTCAAGGGATGGATTATCCGCAATCAGAAACTGACTCTGCTGCCAACTCCGTTCATTTGTTCCAAACAATACCAAAGCTCGACCTAATGCACTCGCGTTCATCCCACTTACCACTCCCTCTATGTAAAGGTAACAGCCAAGGAGACATGACGCAGCCTTGTCTTATCCCCACTTCCACCGGGGACCAAGCAAGCATTTCACTCTATTCTCTGACACATGCTTTGCTGCTAACATTGAAACTCTGGTCCGCTCTCAACAAATTCCCGTCTACTCCATACAAACGCGATACCCTTCACAATGACTCCCTGTCGACACTTTGTAGGAATTTTTCAGATCCATGAAGGTCCAGAACACATCCTTTCCCTTCTCAAGGTACTGCTCATAGACTTGTCACAAGCACTGCGCCACTCTATCGGCCCCAACGCCCGACCCAAAACAAAAATTTAATAGTTTGACGAACCATTTCATTAGTGTCCCCCCCCCCCCCCCCCGCCGGCTGCTACAATGTACAACCAGAAGCTTTCACGGCTTTCATCAATTCCACAGCCTCCTGAACCTCTGAAATTTAATCTATTTGACATTTTGAGGAGCAATTCAGTTAAAAAAATACCGCCGCTGCTTGTATCGTACGATGTTATAGATGATTTATTTTGGATTAGAAACCCCATTTTAGGGTGGTTTGCTCATAGAAGAAATTTTTCATTATAAGATCGACTGTTGAGTAAATGGTACAATTCCACTTGTTTGGATACAGTACGTGTTTCTTGTTACCTATGTAGATCGATTAATTGATAAGAAAGAGCGAGCCACAGGCATTTTTATTGCAAATATAAAATTTTGTAGACAAAAAATTGATTAAGTGACCCTCCATCTCTTCCTAACCCAAATATGTACATTCGAACACTTCGAGCAACGAAATGAGCCAAGATATCTAGGAGAGACCAGTGCTGAATATGTACTACAAAATGAGGGTGGCTCCTCCAATTCACTCTATGGACGACTAATGGAGATCCCCAAATAAGAAACATTGAAAAACCATTGCTGAACAATGCCCTCGACAGACGAACAGAAGACCCCAAACATGGGATCCACAAACAGGGCGACCGTAAACAGGGCATCTCCAACAGGTCACCCCTAAATAGGGCACTCCTAAATAGAAAACCTCCTAACGTGGCTCCCCAGACAGGGCCCCGCCCAACAGAGCTTCCCACCCTTCCCATCGGGAGGCCATCCCCCCCTAACCGTTATTATTAAAAATATGATATGCATTTCAGTTACATTAATAGTGAACAGCTTCTTGCAGGTACATATTCGCATAACTGATGGGAAAAGAATTTCGTTCATATTGTAATTGGACATAACCGTACTGAATAAAGGAAAGATTCATTGGCTCTACAAAGTAATATGATAACTCCTTATACTTCCTTTTATATTCATCTATACTCGCAAACTGGTGAGTTACGAGTTCTTAAGATAATTGTAATGTTTTTGCACTTTTACTGATTTAATTGGAGGACTCGAGAGAGCCTGACGAATGTCACACATCACGGCAATGATTGGGTGAAAGTTTCTCTTTCAATTCAGCGGTGACATAATTCTCGGGCTAATAGAACCCCTTTCAAGTACGTGACTAACTACTAACAAAGTAACGATCCATAAAAAGAAACATGTCTGCTACAAACGTACCTCACATGACGCACTATAAAGCACGGTCTGTTGCAGCTGATTGCTGTTACACTTTCGACCCACCTCTTACAACAGTAAAAATGAAAGTTCGCTGTGGACATGTTAAACACCAGTCCACCCCTTAAATGCTCGCTCGCTGCGGGATGTAATACACCAGTCCGCCTCTATAATGCTCGTTCGCTGTGGACGTGTAATGCACCAGTCCGCCCCTAGAATGCTCGCTCGCTGCATGGATGTAATACACCAGTCCGCCCTAAAATGCTCGTTCGCTGTGGACATGTAATACGCCAGTCCGTCCTAAAATGCTCACTCGCTGCGGACATGTAGTACCAGTCTGTCGTGGACTGTGGGGTGCTCGCTCGCTGCGGACATGTAATACACCAGTCCGCCCTAAAATGCTCGTTCGCTGTGGACATGTAATACGCCAGTCCGTCCCTAAAATGCTCGTTCGCTGCGGACATGTAATACACTCGTCCGCCCCTAAAATGCTCGCTCGCTGTGGACATGTAATACACCAGTCCGTCCCTAAAATGCTCGCTCGCTGTGTACTTGTAATACACCAGTCCGTCTCTAAAATGCTCGCTCGCTGTGGACATGTAATACACCAGTCCGTTCCTAAAATGCTCGCTCGCTGTGGACATGTAATATCATCACTCCATCGCCCTCTCTGCACATCAGTTCATTGCGTTCCCCGCACATCACTCCATCGCCTTCTCTGCACATCAGTTCATTGCGTTCCCCGCAAATCACTCCATCGCCCTCTCTGCACATCTGTTCATCGCACTCGAAAGGCTCAGCACAGAGCAAAGCATCACACCCTTAGGAACTTTGATTTCTGCTACAGCTGCGCTCGTCCGTCGTACCCCGCGCCGAGTAAGCTGTAACCAAACCCTTCCTGCCTTGCCATCGAAGCCTGCGTGCCCTTCGCCCTCACCTCTCAGCTGACCTGGACCAAGGCCTTCAAGAGTCGGCCTTGCCTGGATACACCCCATCACAGCTGATTTGGATACCCGCGTCAATCCTGGACTTGACTCTGGACATCGTACAAATTAAAAAAAAACTCCTCTTTGGAAGTAGTGTTTCAATTTATGTCTACTTTAGTGTTTCAATGCGTGTCAACTTCAATGTACTCGATGGTGCGCACTCGAAACATTTTAACCTGCATTTAAATAGAACTTGTTACAATATTGCTTTAGTGCCGAAATATTTCTTATAGTGACGATAAAGAATGTGTATTATGAGTGTTAAGCGCCAAAGGAAAATAATTTTCTCTTGTGCTGTGATGACCTGGAACTAATCCCACAAGTGACTTACTCTGTCGGCATCGTCAGACTGACGCCGACTAACATCAGAAAAAAAACTATTCTCACACAGTAGAAAACAGTGTCATTAGCTCCACTGTGTTCTATTTTGGGTTCTATTAGTTCGATTTCTATCTTAACTTAGTTTATTTTTATTTCAGCTGTGCTCATATTACTTGTTTGTACTTTATCAATGTTATTAAGGGTATGGGTATACTGATTTCGAACATCTCAAATGCAACTGGTATTGTCACAGCATTATAATAATTTGAAAACGTATTCCCGCACCGATAGGGCAAATCTGTAAAGATGCCGCCCTGTTAGAAAGCTATTCTATTTTGTTTTTCTTATATCTTAACTGTGCACGTGTTAGCTGTGTGTCTATAACCGTATTCTAAGATGTTACTGGTATTACGATTTTCAACATTGTCAAATATGGCCGGTTCTCTGTAACAAAACCACAGTTATCTTGTATCAGGTAGGATCATTGTATTGTATACATCTTGCAGCTCAGAATCGTGCTACAATTCCATAACACCCCATTTACTGAATTGTAATTATTTTTTCGTCATCTTCTGATACTCCGCCGGTCATGTCTGGTACAAGGTTGGTGCCCAGAATCATATCATTTCTTTATTGAGAAGCAGTTGGGAGCAGCTACGAATTAGTTCAGCTTTGCATTCAACCCAAATCCCGCAATAGAAAGTAACCTCGCGCTAACGCGCATCCAACGATACGCAAATCCGACTCTCATTTGTATTATTCCCGTTTTTATTCCGTTTTTTCGAATCGTCGACATAATCGTCACATCCCGCATCTAATTATAGTTGTCACGGGATAGCTTGCCACATGAACATACATTAGCCGTCGTGATTTAGATCTATACCCTGGTGTGCTTTTAAGGCCACAAAACCCTCTTCTTCTAACTACTGTCTGCTTCTTTGTTGGGTTCTTCCTTATCAATATGAGAGTGTGTGTGCAGACATGTAACACCAAGTAAATGTTTGGTAATGACAGGTATAAGTATTTTATTTACATCAGGTAGATAGCTATTAACAATTACCAACTATAAATTAGCATATTGCATCTAAGTCAACCAATGGGAATATTCACAGAAAATTATAACTTTTTTATTTTTGACCTAAATCAAATCCCAAATAGGTTCATCACCATGAAAGGTATGGCCCTACAGATATCCCCTTGGATTCATCCTTTAAAGGGAGCCAATAGTAACAATGTATTTAGATATTAATAATAGAATAAATACCCAGCTGATAATCCCATAGGATGAATATAGATTGTCTACTCAACATCCAGCAATAATTATCCAACCAAGATATCCATCCACCTCACTACTTTATATTAACCAATAGTCCCCACTAATGTCTTTGAGCAGAGCCCCTATCAATTTAGTGGACTTTACTACTCCTAGGAAGTCTCACAACATTCATCTAAATTGGTTGTCAGTAATCAACTAGTGTTTTTTGTGGGCTTATTTACATCCCTTAGGAAGTGCCACCTCTAACTATTATAATTAACTACTCTGACCAAATTAGAAGTGGACTAATTTTCAACCCACTAGGGAAGGGCCACATGATAACTAATTAATCTAATTATAAATAATAACTTATGTGGACTTATTTACAACCCACTAGGGAAGGGCCACATGATATCTAATTAATCTACTTGTAATAATAATTTGGGTGGACTTATTTACAACCCACTAGGGAAGGGCCACATGATATCTAATTAATCTACTGGTAATAATAATTTGGGTGGACTTATTTACAACCCATTAGGGAAGTGCCACACTTTCCGGAGACAATGAATTGCCTGCAGACCACATGTGATGGTTCACATTGAGGTTCAATCAGCTATGGTGAAGTTAACTTGTCCAGGATTTAGATTAGATTAGAGGGCTCCTTTTCACCAGTGTAAGTAAGTCTCAGTAGTTGAATTCCCCAAAATTCCCACTAAAGTCCAATAGCATTTAGATAAGGCAAAGTCTAAATTTGATTCAAGTTTTTGTTATCTTGTTTCTCAGATTAGATTTAGGAGTAATAAAGCAAGACTCAATTGTATGATCTTAACTGCTGAAATAAGCTGAATTGAGTGGATCAGTCTGAGTTAGGTTGGCAATGTTGTACAACTTTTAACTCAGCCTGATGTTCCTCAATTATTGGTTGAATGAAAGGCAGCTACTATCCAGACCACAGTAATGGGTCAGTGGAACAGTATTCTAGTAATAGTGATGGAAAAATGTAATAATCAAGTGGTCAAAATACTTCACTTTCCTGAGCTTGGTAGCCCAAATAATGACATCAATGTATAGCCAGTCAAACGTGGGGGAACTACCACTCCAGATTGACTGGGCTAACTGATCGATTAAGGTCAACCAACTAAATTGAAACTCTTATCAGTGTTTTGTCAAATACTCGTTCCCTATTCTTGGTATCAGGGTATCACAATAGCAGTGAGCAAAATCACTGGTTCAAATGAGGCAAGATAAAGATTATTCTTCCTTTCATATTACATTTAATTACAACAGTCCCCATTTACATAAACTACTTGAACAATTAATTACACAAGTAATTACACAATCTCTCTTACAAGGACAATAATAGGATTAAACGCCTCGTGAGCAGCTTTGGGGTAATTTTGGAAAGTTGAATTTCAATGGTTTCAGAGGAAAAATTATCTCACATTTATTTACCAATGCATAAATCTTGGCTTGGCCCAGGCGCAGTAAGGCAGTCAGTGACAGACTAGAGTCCAACTACCTATGCCACTCTTCACAAAGGAGATCCAGAGTTCCAAAAGAAGAGTCGAATGGGTTCTAGGCTGCTCGAGGACAACAGGTGAATAGCCACTGGCTTATTTAGCAAAATCTTCTTGATGAACAAAGAGTAGGGCGGATCAAATTGGAGATCTCTTCCCATCCAGGCAATGGGACGAGTAGATCAAAAAAGGTTCAAGGCTCTGGGCTATATGACTGGCCACAAGTTTTGGTTAATAAATCATTTATTCCAACAATTTAGGTTGTTGAAATAAGAGTGGAGTGGGTCAAATTGGAGGCCAGACTGAGGGAAAAAGATCATACCTTCATAAGCATCCATACATACTATCCAATGCTTTAGCATAACATGAATAATATTTCTCAACACTACATTTACTGTCCATATAGCCAAGTTTGAAAGCTTTTATTCAAAATATATTCAGATTAATCGAAAACATGAATTTGACTACAGTAGCTTATAGCCACTATAATAATAAAGCATAGGGCTTGAACAAATACAAAGCTGCTTGACTGCATCACCGTTTACAGACTTCTCTGTAATTATTCAGTACTCTGTTTAGGAAATCTGGTTCAGGTTGCATCATACCTCGTGTTGGTAATGCGAGCCAAATCCTTTGATATGAAGTTTAGCTTGGTCCGAACGGGCGGAACCAGTCCTGAGACGTCAGGCTAGAACGTTGACCACAGTAAAGTCTCTTCTCATGGTCTCAAATGAAAATTCAATGATTTAATATATCATTTAACAAGGCACAACTTTACTTCATCTGAAATATATAAAAATAATTAGGAGAACAATGTTGAGCGGGATTCCCTTGAATCCCCGTCTCATAGTATTGCTTTCATATTTGCTGTCTACAAGAAATCACATAAAATAGAACTCAAGCTAGCAGTCCATTTTCCACCGGTAAATTCTATAACAGTCCAAGAGGGTTCAAGCTAAGCTAGAATGTGGCATCTGCCATACCTCGTACGTCCGCGAACTAATGGATTGCCAAAGTTCTTCTGGCTCCTCAGCTAGGACTTTGCGTAGTAGTCCCCAAATGGGGAATGTAAGACACTGCGCTGTAAATTTTGTCAAGCGGCAGAGGAAACCAAACAACTGAAAGCACAAATTAGTAATGCCTCCGATAGCTTATCCAAAACAGAGACGGTCTCATCCAATGACTTATCCATAACAGATACAGTCAACACGGATTGCTGTTGAATTAAAATTCGAAAACGTGCTGAAACAATTTCACTAATTTAAAGATCTGATAAGCAGCAAATTAGGAGCAGTCAAAAAAACTGTTGAGACCACCCAAAATCAAGTGAAAAAACTCCAAGTGCACCTAACTCCGAATTCGTCAAGAAGCTTTCAGCTCTAGACGCTGAGACAAACGATCGTATTAAACCGATAGAAAACTCAGTCAATGATAGCGAGGCACTGTACGCAACTGTAGTTAGTAGGAGGCAGCCACGCTGTGACAATGCAACACACGTTGGACCACAATCTCACCACTTTCGATCCAATACACGTAACCGATTAAATGTATTGTCCGATGAAATGGACTATCAGAATACAGAGGAAATTATTGTGATTGGTGATTACAATGTCACCTCCTTCAAATCAAATCAGCGAAAAGGGAGAATTCAACTGCAAATACTTGGCAAAGCTGATTTGAAAATTGACGAGGTCGAAGGCATAATCGCAAAGGAAAGGATACATTCATCTAAGCGAATTATAATACAAGTCGGAGCTCAAACGTGTCGCAGACGGAATCGACATGGAAAAGGTATGGAACCATGCTAAACAATATCAAACCTTTACACGCGAACCTTCATGTCACAGGCATCCTGCCCCATCCGAACCAAAGTAGATACAAGTTAAGCAAGATGATTTTACTTGACAATCGCCTAGCAACTTTCTGCAAAGCCCGGAAAATCTCTTTCTCGGATCATTGGGATACGATGATCGACCCAAAGTATTATAAATTTAATAGAATCACCAACAAGGCTCGCATTAACACGTATGGACTTGATACCATCGAAAACATCATTAAAAACATTGGCGTTGGACTTGTTAACGAAAATAAGTCAAAAAACGTAAACGATATCATACCATCAACTCCGCCAGCAGTGCCCAACGAAACGACACAGCGACCTCCGCCCGTTTCAACACGAGATACACAACAAATACAAGTGCCCATCAAAACACCACCACAGGTTCTAGCAAAAAAGTTCTTGCTATCAATCCAGCCCGAGTTAGAGGCAGTAATCGCAGCTTCGCTAGTACAACCCACGAAAACGAAAGTCTTGGCTCCGACACAAGACCTCAGAGTAGAAGCCAAATAAGTCAAGCAAATCAAGTCAATGTAGCTAACGGTACTCTCAAATGTTACTACGTGAACGCTAGAAGTCTCAGAGACAAAATCGAAAAATTAGGTATCATTGCAATGAATGAAAGTATCGACATAATAGCAATCACAGAATCGTCGATGAAATTCAGCACCAAATATTATTCAGGCGAATTTACTCTTCCCGGTTACTCACTATTTCACAAAGACAGACAAGGCCGAGAGGGCGGAGAAGTGCTGTTTCTCGTGAAAAACACTCTGTAAATATTAGAAGTCACCATTCCAAACAACAGGCACGACATAGTATCAATCCAAGTAGTCGGTAAACATATAAAATGTCAAATCAATCTCGTCTATCGCCCCCCTAAAAGCAAGGTTGCAGATGATATCGATCTTCACAACACCCTCGTCGATGTTGTCACAACACAACACCAACATTGATTGGGAAACAGACGAATGTACTGCCACCGGCCAACGTCTGATTGATTTTGCAGACGATAAGTTTTTGACCCAAATGGTGAAGAAGCCCACAAGAGGTAGCAACATTCTTGATCTCCTATTTAGTGCAAGCGACTCTCATGTCACGAACGTCGAAGTAGGCGAACCCCTCGGAACTAGTGACCACAACTGTATCAATTTTTTTATAGAGCTCAAGTTGAAAACTTCAACAAACTGCGAAAAAGTTCCTAACTTCAGATTAGATAATTTTGATGGCTTAAGAGAGTCAATGGCGTCAGCAAATATAACCCTCGGACAAGATGTCAATCAATCGCTTGACTATTTCTTGACTGCACTTAAAAATATTGAACATGAGCATATCCCGCGCAAAAACAGGCGAACAGCAGTCTATTAGCCTAAGTACTGGAAAGGATAATTGCAGGGCCTTCGTTCACGAAAGAAAGCAAAGCATTCGATAAAGCAGAGACATCCACATGACGACGTAGCAAAAAATGAATACAAAATTAGCAGAAGAGATCTAAAGAAGGTCCTGAAACGTAAGAAGGAAGATCATGAAAATGAAATTGCTACCAATGACAAAACTAATCCGAAACTATTTTTTAATTATATTTCGAGCAAAAAAAAATCAAAATCTGTAATAGGTCCTCTCGAGAACGATGTTGGTGAGCTAGAAACGGACGACACCAAAATGAGTGTTCTACTTAATGAATACTTTTGTTCTGTATTTACGTTAAAGAATCAAGATATTCCTAATCCTGAGGATATCATAGCGGCAAAACGAATTGGAGCCCTCACCACAGTGAATATTTCCCCCGATGAAGTTATTACATATATAGATAAATTGAAAGTCACCAAATCACCAGGTCCAGACCAAATTTATCCCAGAATTCTAAATGAGACTAGAACCGGAATCGCCGAAAATTTGTCAAACATTTTCTCCCAATCTCTCACAAATGGCCCATGTCCCTTCAAATGAAAAGAGGCCAATGTTACCTCAATTTTTTAAAAAGGGGACAAAAAGGGACCCGCAACTACCGTCCAATTAGTCTCACCTCAGTCATTGGCAAGTTGATGGAAAGTTTGATGACGGATAAAATTACAGAATTCTTAGCATCAAACAAAATGATTTGTGACTCCCAGCATGGCTTCAGACCCAACCGTTCCTGTCTTACGAATCTGCTACTCTTTTCAGAAATAAAATCGAAATCCACCACACAAAATCTCCAATCGATATCATTTACCTTGAATTTCAAAAGGTCTTTGATAAACTCCCCCACAAGCGCATAATTAGTAAATTGCACAGCATCGGTATTCGAGGCGAGCTTAACAACTGGATAAAATGCTGGCTTACGGACAGACGGCAATGAGTTGTACTTAACGGAGCTTCCTCCCCCTGGGGTAATGTTACAAGCAACGTGCCTCAAGGATCCGTGTTAGGGCCAGTTTTCTTTATAATATTCATTAACTATCTCGATAGCAACGTAAACGATATCATACGGAATCGACATGGAAAAGGTATGAAGCCATGCTAAACAACATCAAACCTTCGCACGCAAACCTCCATGTCACTGGCATCCTGCCCCATCCGAACCAAAGTAGATACAAGTTATGCAAGATGATTTTACTAGCAAGAGATTTTACTTAACACTACTCTTGACCTGGCGCCACAGGTCACTTACCCTGGAGTTTGCGGACGATACTAAGATAGGAGGAAAAGTGTCAGCAGATCCAACTAGACTTGAACAAAATTGTTGATTGGTCAGAAAAGTGGCAAATGAAATTTAATGTAGGCAAATGCAAAGTTATGCACATAGGTCCTTATAACCCCAAACACGAATATTCCATGTCTGGAAAGAAACTCATTCCCGCCACCAAAGAGAGAGATTTAGGTGTCATCATTAGTAACGACTCAAAAAGTAGCAAGCAATGTAATTATGCTGCCAAGGAAGGCAACAAAATGCTCGGTATGATATCCCGCACTATCTCGTACAAAAACCAACACAGTATGCTCAAGTTATTTAATGCATTTGTTAGATCGCATCTCGAGTATGTTTCAATTCTGGTCTCCATTTCTTAGAAAAGATGTTATTATACTTGAGAAGGTTCAACGTAGAGCTACCGAACACATCCCTTCGCTGCGGAATAAATTGTACAAAGACAGGCTTCGTGAACTCAATCTTTATTCGCTAGAGAAACGTCGAGTCAGAGGCGACATGATCAAAGTGTGGAAGATTATGAAGGGTAAGGAAAACGTCGACCGAGCGAGCCTTTTCACTCTAAATACAAACGGAGTGACTAGGAGCAATGGATACAAAATCGTTGGGAAACGTTTCTCACTCGACATCACGCGCAATTTCTTCAGGTATAGAGTGGTCGAAGAATGGAACAAACTTCCAGCGGAGGTAATAAACAGCAATACGATCGAAACGTTTAAGTCACGGCTCGATAAGTTCTACATAAATCGACGATAAATAGCTAAGCCGTTCCCTTTCCTGTTGTTATAAAAAAAAACAGAAATGGCTCACGAAGCTCTCTTAGACGTTTTTCTTCAGAACTAATCCTCTTGCTATCAAAAGGCAACCCATTTTGGGCCAATTGGCCTGTTGTTGTCTTCCTACACTTGTAAACACTTGTAAACACTCTGTCGTGGACTGAGGGGTGCTTGCTCGCTGCGGACATGTAATACACCAGTCCGTCTCTGAAATGCTCGCTCGCTGTGGACATGTAATACACCAGTCCGTCTCTGAAATGCTCGCTCGCTGTGGACATGTAATACACCAGTCCGTCTCTAAAATGCTCGCTCGCTGCGGACATGTAATACACCAGTCCGTCTCTAAAATGCTCGCTCGCTGTGGACATGTAATACACCAGTCCGTCTCTAAAATGCTCGCTCGCTGTGGACATGTAATACACCAGTCCGTCTCTAAAATGCTCGCTCGCTGTGGACATTTAATACAAAAATCCGCTCAAAGGTCGAACGAACAGATTTGTTTCTATTGATGGAGTGTTTTTCAACACTTTGATGCTTAATTAAAAAAAAATATCCATATCAGCCTCTATTGCATAAAAACATGCATTACGTTTGCAAGCTATTGCCACACGTCTGAACAGCAACTCGTATCTCACTCGCGATATTCTGATGGGAGAAGCGACCTCTTCAAGGAAATTTTGTATACATCATCTTAGTATGAGATTAAATGCCATTCAAATCTTGAACTATTTTTCCAGAAAATTTGCAAAGTCCGAGCTTACAAGAATATTATTCAGTATCGTAGGCCTCGAGAGGACGCGCCCCTCATCCCCCTTAGATCCGAAATTATGAAGGAATGCATATTGAACGTGTGCAGGGGCAGGCGTAATAACATCAAACGATCGAAGCGGCAGACCTAATAACATCGAACGTGTGAAGGGGCAGGCTTTATAACATCGAACGTGTGGAAGGGGCTAGCTTTATAAAATCAAACGTGTGAAGGGGTAGGCTTTATACATCGAATGTGTGAAGGAGCAGGCTTTATAACATCAAACGATCGAATGGGCAGGCTTTATAACATCGAACGTGTGAAAGGGGCAAGCTTTGTAAAATCAAACGTGTGAAGGGCAGGCTTCATAACATCGAACGTGAAGGGGCAGGCTTCATAACATCGAACGTGTGAAGGGCAGGCTTTATAACATCGAACGTGTGAAGGAGCAGGCTTTCAACATCGAACGTGTGAAGGGGCAGGCTTTATAACATCAGACGATCGAAGAGGCAGGCTTTATAACATCGAACGTATGAAAGGGGCAAGCTTTATAAAATCGAACGTGTGAAGGGATAAGCTTTATAACATCAACGTGTGAAGGGGCAGGCTTTATAACATCAAACGATCGAAGGGGTAGGCTTTATAACATCGAACGTGTGATAGGATAGGCTTTATAAAATCAAACGTGTGAAGGGGCAGGCTTTATGACATCGAACGTGTAAAGGGGCAGGCTTTATAACATCAACGTGTGAAGGGGTAGGCTTTATAACATCAAACGATCGAAGGGGCAGGCTTTATGACATCGAACGTGTAAAGGGGCAGGCTTTATAACATCAAATGTGTGAAGGGGTTGGTTTTATAACATCGAACGTGTGAAGGGGCAGGCTTTATAACATCGAACGTGTGAAAGGGCAGGCTTCATAACATCGAACGTGTGAAAGGGGCAAACTTTATATAAATCGAACGTGTGAAATGACAGGCTTTATAACATCGAACGTGTGAAGGGGCAGGCTTTATATCATCGAAAGTGTGAAAGGGGCAAGCTTTATAAAATCATACGTGTGAAGGGGCAGGCTTTATAACATCGAACGTGTGAAGGGGCAGACTTTATAATGGTTCATTTACCAAAAAAATGAAAATTCACCCTCCCCCACCTTGTGAGTTATTCTGACTACGCAAGTGTCTTAAAATAATATCAAAATTGTAGCATTTAAAAAGTACTTACTACACTTAATACCTTTTAATTATGAACTTGTGAGCAGCATTGTTGAAATATATATGTATTTGTATAATATAT
>SDVV010016800.1:0-14146 GCA_016164225.1 Gammarus roeselii | reverse complement strand
GTTGTGAGGTATGTAGGTTGTGATGGAGGTTGTGAGGTATGTAGGTTGTGATGGAGGTTGTGAGGTATGTAGGTTGTGATGGAGGTTGTGAGGTATGTAGGTTGTGATGAGGTTGTGAGGTATGTAGGTTGTGATGGAGGTTGTGAGGTATGTAGGTTGTGATGGAGGTTGTGAGGTATGTAGGTTGTGATGGAGGTTGTGAGGTACAAAGCAGAAACCACTATTCCGTCATCGCTCGCTTCAGGCTCGTACGTGTGAAAAAAATATGCTTATAAGGATGATGAAGATAGTGGTCTAAAGCATGATGAAGATAGTGGTCTAAAGCATGATGAAGATAGTGGTCTAAAGCAAGCAAGCGGTAGGAGTCCCATAAAATCCTGCTGCAGATCTTTATATTTGTTGTGGATGATAGATTCCCTTCTTTCAGGCGGCCACCATTTTGAAATTATATCCATTTTCGTTGTAAATTTCCTTTCTGCTCCGCAGGTTTGAATCTTTCTAACATGCAACATAGCTCATCATTGATTATATTTTATTGTATTCTGGTTGTTCATAGGCATGGGTGAAAGCTTTTGCTACTTTTGCTATTCCTTATTTGTTATTGGCCAAAGAGAAACAGTTCATGAGCTTCAATATTGCATTTTTGTAAGAGAACGTTGCAGATGAATCTGATTCCAATACTTTGAACAATATGGAAATTGAAAGACACAGTTTATCATTGCATTATGCATCGGAAACACGCACACAAGTTAGGATGATGGAAAAGTTTGGAATATAGAGAACCTCATCACAAAGAATTTTGATCCTATCATGGCTGTCTAACGCCGTGACGATAAATCCATTTTTGAAGCACAAACTCATTGAATAAGAATAATTTTATCCAAAAATTGTGCACTGATTTCGATCCTATCATGGCTGTCCAACGCCGTGACGATAAATCCATTTTTGCAGCACAAACTCATTGAATACGAATAATTTTATCAAAAAATTGTGCACTGATTGTGCACCGTGAAGAGTTTAATCACATATATGTTTCGGGCAATTTATTGTGAGATATCAACCCTTTGAGGTGCGAAAGCAATGGCTGAACAGTGTATTGTTTGCGGCTGTTCTGGTAGATTTCATAACAGAGCAATAATGAACAAACAAATGAATTCATGGAAAATTTCCCAGAATCAATGGGCCTTGCAAAAAGTCCCAAACGTCCTCTTCTATTAATCATTTCCATTGCATTCAGACAATGTTCCTGAAATGTTTCCCGTGGCAAGCATAACCTCATATAAAATGGAATACCCTTCGAACAAACTATTATTTTCTTGTATATTGTTATTTCAATTTGTTACCATTAGACGACGTAGGAACCCTGAAATGGGTTAACAACCGGTCGTTCGGGAATATGATCATATGTAGTTTGGATTATAAGCGAAAGAATTCGTAGTTTGACGCTGACGTGTGGTAACGTAATTACATCGAGAGTGGAAAGTTTGATTGCTTGTCTCTTGAAGTTTGTTGTAGGGATGATATGCAATGGGACGCGAAATCAATAGCAGCTCAGGTGTGGAATTGCATTCGTTCATGTTGAAGAAGTAAATAACAATTTTAGAATTTCAGGAGGCACAAGTTTAAACGGGTATATTTTTAGTTCACGTTTGAAGGTGAGTACCTGTACTGCTACTCGTCCTCTTGTCAGTAGCAATAGAATTGAAAATGTTAGAAGCTCTAAATTTTAAAAACAGTTGATTTTGTGTCGATGAGTTATGTTGAATTTGTAAATCCGTATTGTTATAAAATCAGTAAGAACCCACTTGCAGCTTTCAGAAAAGTTTTGGTTATGAAGATGACACTATTTTAGTTGGAGGCGTTTATATGTATTGACAAGCGTTATGCGTTCATTTCCAATAAAATGAATGATACTAAAAACCGTGAAGAGAACCGAATTGCGATTATCAAGCAAATCTTTTCAAATCAAAACCAGTTTAGGTGTAAATCAGATTATACACTAGATTTTACAATGGACAAAAAATTGTGACACCCTTATAAGTTGGAATCATTTTATCTATCGGGGGTTTCTTTCTGGCCAAACCCAGACTCCGGCCGAACGCAATGTACACATGAATGCATTAACCTCAAACGGCGGTGGAAGAGCCCCTCATTCATCGCAGTCTGAGAACAATGTATTCATGAGTAAATTGCGTCTTTCTTAGTTTTGGTTTATCCAAAAAAAAATCCTGTCCAAATCATCGAGATGTAATAAAAAAGAAATAGATTCACATTTTTAAAATACACAGCAGCGAAAAACCCTATGTAGATGTTATATAGTTCAACTTTTTGCTAACACTGTGGGGAAGGTAGAGTTAGCATAGCGTGCATTGCCTGTCAGCTCGACGCACTCCGTAATTGTTTTGTGCAGCCTTGTGCTTTAGTAAGAAGTTGATGGGGCTGGTAATTAGTGTTTGTTGATTCGACGCTGGGGAGCCGATCACCACAGCTTTGTTTGGTGTGCGCAGAAAAAGTTGGTTTCGCTTAGATATTCTCTTTGTGTTTCTTTACTTTCAAAAAGTATAGTTGTGGAACAGTTGGAAAAGTATAGTTGCGGAACAGTTGGAAAAGTATAGTAGTGGAACAGTTGGAAAAGTATAGTTGTGGAACAGTTGGAGAAGTATAGTTGTGGAACAGTTGGAAAAGTATTGTTGTGGAACAGTTTTCGTTCTACGCTGGTGTTTGTGGTGAGCCTGAGTTAATGGTAGGCCCGTTTTAGTGGTAAGCCCGTGTTGGGGGTAAGCCCGTGCTTCCGATTTTGAGTTTTGACTGACGGGGGCTATGTTCTTTATTGCAGGCAACGCGGTCCCGAAGATTAGCGGACCTAATCCATACGACTTAAACGACATCCACTCATTACCGTGTCGCTACTCAACCCGTTCTCGAGGATTATCGCTCCCAATCCCAAATTCGTCTAACGCCCTCTACACAATACGTGTAACCAACGTAGCAAGATCCAGGACATGCCTCTGCGGTGCCATGTTCAGCAATTGTAACGTCAGCTCCCCCCCCCCTCTTCAGTCAGGAGTCCACGAAATGGATGATGGAAGATAGTGGCAAAAGATTGGCGTCCGTCCGTACTTCTAAAGATGGTTTAACGAGATGCGTATCTCCCGACCACGAGTTCCGACGTATTTTAATTGATACAATGTGTTGTTCTCTGTAATATTATAATGTTTAATTTATTACCAATTTATTTTCGAGGGTATCTTTGCTAGGAGAAGGCAAGAAACGAAGGCAGGCATTATCTTGTTTAAATAGGAATAGAATTATGGATTTCTTCAGCTCGAATGCTCTGAATGCATTTGTATTTTTAAACCCAAGAAGCATACACCTCTGATGTGGGCTGTAAGGAAGTTCTGCTCCTTTTGTGCTCAGGCAAAGGCCAAACAAACGAACCTATTACACGCTGACTATCATTTATTTTTGGCTAGCTAATAACTTTCATGCATTGCCATTAACTATCATTTCCATTTCATGCTTTGCCATTAACTATCATTTCCATTTCATGCATTGCCATTAACTATCATTTCCATTTCATGCATTGCCATTAACTATCATTTCCATTTCATGCATTGCCATTAACTATCATTTCCATTTGTTGTATTGCCATTAACTATCATTTCCATTTCATGCATTGCCATTAACTATCATTTCCATTTCATGCATTGCCATTAACTATCACTTCCATTTCATGCATTGCCATTAACTATCATTTCCATTTCATGCATTGCCATTAACTATCATTTCCATTTCATGCATTTCTATTTCCAACTGAGAAACTTTAGAAGTAAAGTGAAGATTCATTACCTCAATTATTTAAGGTATGAAGGTCCGCGGTCCATGATGCAAATGAAAGCCGGTGATATGAATTTGAACTTGACTAATTGTTAAAAAAAAATCCAATAAAAAAAAACGAGAAAACATTTGAAAAGTGTTCCAATAAATCGTTTTTCCCTGTGTGCAGTATTATTTCCATAATTTTGTTGATTCATTTCCTCTTCGTTCAGATGCGGTTCAGGTGCTTGACTTACAGCAATCGATGTCAGCAGGTGATCTCCAGGTGTTCACGAATGGGATCCATTTCCGCCTGTAGTGTAAACAAATGAAGATTTTCTTAAATTGGTCCGAAAAACGTTGTTGTCGGGCTTGCTCACAATGTATATACAGTACATGGCAGACAAATGAGTTTTGGGCCTAAAAAAATACGTTTGTGGATGACTGTCTCATAAAATTTGCCATCCGAAGTAATTCGGTAGCCATTAATGACAACTCTATTTGACTCACCAAATTTTTGGATATGTTAAGGGCAAATCTGAACGACGTTGGCAAATTAGGAAAGTTACTATCTCGAAATCTCCCTTCGGACGATAATTTCAACAAAATAATCCGAACTGGTTTGCATTCCAATGTAAACACAGGGTCTTCAATGAATGATTTGCAAACACACCTCGCGAGCATCTTTCCTATGAGAAGGCAAGAAGCGGAGGCAGGCATTATCTTGTTTAAATAGGAATAGAATTATGGATTTCTTCAGCTCGAATGCTCTGAAGGCATTTGTATTTTTTAACTCAAGAAGCATACAAATTGGAGTTATAGTTGTGCAAACACTTATGGTACCTGTATAAGATGAAGACAATAACGATTGAATTTTGATCAGGTTTTGTTGCGCACATGTATAATTTAATATTGTTAATGTTGTTAAAAAAAGTGTCTATATATACAAATTTAATTTAATGAAATATACGCGTATTTTGTTCATCGCACAGAATCAACAGGGGGATAAAATCTGTGATTCATATTTACCACGAGGAATCATTCCAAAATTATTTATTTCGCATGTCACTGAATCACTTCTTTTAATTGAATACAGACGGAAATTTACAAAATAAAGTATAGGAGGTGAAGGATGGAAGGTGACTCGGTGAGAGTAGAAATAAGAATGTATATTGAGAAGAGGCTGTGTGTTAATCGAACCGATTAACTTGCAGAGCAATACAAAATAATTGTCGTCACGTTATGAAAAACAAAGTCGCGGAAACAAATCCGTTATTTCATGAAAATTTCATGAAAGTGATCCTGAATGTGTGTTGCTTGAAAAAGTAACCAGCGCATTTCAAGAAACTCAGTCATTGCATGCTGCGAAGAAGGGAAACATTACTAAGTATTAAACTGCATCATTGCTGATGTCAAATCTTGAATAAATCCAATCAAATGACTCAAGTCTATTTGCAGTGGCTTAAACAAGCACAAACTGTTATCGGTTATCCCACGGCCATACATACAAGTCTACTGTATATTTGTCAATTGGTATTGTCCTGGGGAGGCCTCTTCCCATGTCTACCAGATTTACTTGCCCTGCTCTAATTTGTCCATCAGAGCGCACAACAGTGATTTATTTTAAAATGAAGGTTTGAGATTCCAAACCTGTGCTCTGATTGGGCAACGTTTAGACCAAGTTGGTGACGTGCGTGTACTAGAGTCTAGTTAGGAGATATTGAAAGTTTTAGAACAAGGTGTCATGACTTAGATATTGTCATGTCCCCGTACTTGGGCAATGCCAATGCGTAACGAAGAAGATTTCCGGCAACTAGACGGTCGTCAATAGCATCCTTATTACATTAGACGTGCGCTGGCCGTAAGGTCGGGTAGTAAAATCCGACAAGGATTTTTATAATAAGGGAACCTATGAGCAGCAAACAAGCTGATCTTAAGCGAACGGAAATCATTTGGGTGCATTCAGCAATTATGATGACGCCAGGTACAGGGACAACAACATCAAAGGCCACTATTGTGGCGGAGGGGAAACGTATGGAACAGCAAGGGAAAGTCTAAGAAAGTCAATGTTGACTCGAACCCGATACCGATTAGTTACTTGCCTGTGCTCGCTCTCCTTACACCTAACTTAAACTCCCATTTTCTCGACATGAATAAATTATATAGTTGCAAATAAATCATATATACAACCCAATCCAATTGTTTGTCTAGAAGTGCTCAGCTTTCAATATCTCAAGATATAACAACTGGCGACGAGGTGAAGACTTCAGTGTAATTTATTTGTTGAAACTCGTTAAGTACTAACATTGAAGTTGTCTCACGACAGCGCGCAGAAAATGTTGGACCCTGCTACGGACAGCGTCGAAGACTTCTTGGCTCGTTTTGAATTCCAAAACTACCGAGCCCTGACAGCAGCAAAAGAGGATGAGCGAGAAAAGGCGCCATTGCTGTGATCATGCTTAGCAAGAAGCTTGATCACTCAAATTCAGCAAAAAATAAAGCCGAAGGGCATACAAGTGGCTACATACGACGAGTTGGTGACAATTCTAACAACAATATACACGACGCAGGAATCCACAATCGGAGCGTCGGTACAGTTTATAAGGAGGAAGCTACGGGACGGCGAGACGATCGATAATTACTCTCGATCGCTCATCAAATTGGGGAGCAAGTGCAATTACGAGGACTGCTGCCAAAGTAGACTCTTACGATATCGATTTGTGACCGGATTGCAATCCAACAGGTTGATCACAGCATTGAACACGGAATGCGAAGAGAAGAGCTTCGACGACACCATGACGAGAGCAAAGACACTTGAACAAATATTGGTGGACGTAGATGACATCGTCCCGGTACGCTCATGAGAAAAAGTATACCAGAATAAGCCCCATCACTCACCAAGGTCGGACCGCTGCTCAAATTCGCCAAGTCGTGGTTGACAATTAAAAGGATTCAAGAAAATCTACGGAAACGACAAACCGACGACGAAAGTGAACGAAACTTACGTCTGCATAAGGTGTACTGCCAAAAGAAAACACCTGTCGAAAGAGTGTTTTGTACTCAAATTAAAGCGTAAAAAGTGTGGAAAAGTGGGGCATGTCGCAAAAAAAAATGCAGATCTAACACCTACAACACCACACGAAATAAAGCAAATCACATCGCCGATGCGGACTATTGCACACCACCCGAAGAAAAAAAAACGAGTGATTATTTTGCCGTGAAGAAGATCCGGAACAGACCCTCAACCAGGATTCACAAGGAGCCACAAGTGACGGAGGTGAGGAATTGCTTCAGCGGACTCTCTCAAGCTGAGGACGAGTGGCCCTGGATCGAGGACCACATGCGGCTTCGTCAAACAAAAAAGAACGGCGATCTACGTGGAGGCATGGACAGTACAAAGAATCCTTCGGTAAGCATTGGTAGGGTGGTTATGAAAAAAGCAACTAGGATAACAGTAGGCAGAATATTTTTTTAGAACAAGGTGCCTACACAGGGGATGCCATGTGTGAAATAGGACGTTCCCCATTTTATGTCCAGTGTAGATTGAACGGTCAAGCAGTGAAACTAGAACTTGACACGGGATCATCAATAAGCATTATCACAGAAAATATTATCCGTGACATTAAAAGTGCCCAAGTATGCAAAACGTATCAGAAAGCGATTGATTACGGCAACAATGCCATTACTTGCACTGGGCAAACATCGAATGCGGTAAATGTAAAGCGTACTGGTGAATTGCATACTTTTCTTGTTGTAAAAAAAATCTCCATTATTCGGTCGTGATTCATGTGAGAAGTTTGGATTATCTCTTGAATATGCCCAAATAACTGTCAGTCTGTTAGAGCGGTTACTAGATACAATCTATTCAATAAGTACAGGGAATTTCTTTTTCCTAACTACAAGAGCAACGGTAAACATAAGGTTAATATTAAGTCCGATAGTGACTCTAAACCTATGTTGTATAGACCACGAAGCGTTCTATTTCGATGCAGATGTCTTGTAAAGAAAGAGCTCATGAATTTGGACTACGTTGGAATAATTGAAAGACTGGATCACTCAGATTGGGTTTGTCCCGTTGTGGCAGTTTTTAAGTCCACTTGTAAAATACGACTGTGCGGCAACTACGCGTTAACTATCAATAAATTCACGAAAACGATAACGTATCTAATGCCTACTCTTGACTACGTGCTAAGGAACATTGGATAGGTAAAGGAATTTGCTCGTATTGAATTGCAAAACGCATACCTAAAACTTCCGTTAGACACAGAGTCCAAAAATACAGACATTATTAAGTGAGAGGGACTTTTCCAGTTTAATTACTTACCGTTTGACATATCTTCAGCCAGTGTGATATTCCAGTGCTTCATTTCACAAGTTTTTTCTAGCGTACCCAATGAAATATTATGTATGTATGATGTATTAGTACTTACTAAAACGCAGGAAGAACATCTAGAGCTATTAGACAAGGTATTCACAGCCTTACAGGGCGCAGGGGTCAAAATAAATAACAGCAAGTCCTGTTAATTCACGAAAAGTGTTGAGTACTTAGGTCATGTGATGTCAAACGAGAAGACACGACCAAACCCTCTAAAAGTTCAGGCAAGTGTAGAGGCACCTTGCCCATCAAATGTTAAAGAAGTACAGAGTTTTGTGGTACTGTGTACTTATTACAGTAGATCCATTTCGAATTTCAGCAGTGCATTCGCACCAATGTACTCTCTACTGAAAAAAGCTAAATTCGTGTGGGAGAAATGTCATCAGTCATATCTTGAGATCATTAAAAATCTTTTCAGAGGTACTAAAATATTAACATTGTTGATCCAAATCTCGAAACAGCAATTGAGACCGATGCTAGCAACTACGGTATAGCTGCAGTTTACTAACAGACACACAACGAGGCTTTCATGCCTGATCAATTTTCCTCAAAGACTTTAACAAGTGCCCAAATAAATTACGCTACCGTTGACATGAGGCATTAGCAGTCATATTTGGAGTTGAAAGATTCCGTGAATACTTTTGGGAGGCAAATTTCAAATACGCACTGACCATAAGCCATTAATAAAACTGATATGGCTTGAAAACGCTATGCCAGTCAATTGCAGTGCAAGACTACAAAGATGGAACTTGAGATTGAGTCAATATAACTACACAATTGTGCATATTCCTGGCGAATCAAATTGCATGAGCGATTGTCTTTCACGTCTGCCGTTAGCAGAGACAAATGATGACTTGGAGCCCACTAAACTCGTACTGTTGTTGAGAGATTTGGAATCATACAGTGTCTCAGCGGAAGGCAGTAGCGTGGAATCCCAAAAGGATCCACAGCTATCACAAGTCAGGCATTACATTATGCACTGATTACCAACAACGATGGAGGCGGTCATAAAACCATTCCAGAAGGCTAAGGATAACCTGTCACTGTTCAATAACTGCATGATGTATGGTAACAGAGTGGTGATCGCACAACGCTACAGCCAAAAGGTCTTAGAACTGCTACTTGTAAATCATCCAATCATTTCGGCAATGTAAGGGATTGACCGTTCGTTGGTATGGTATCCTAAGATAGATGAAGGCATTGATAACTCCATTAAAGTGTGTAGAAAATACGTGGCGAATGCCAAAATCGCTAAGCAGACTTCAAAGAGTAAATGTCCAAGACCCATAAACAAATGGTCGAGGTTACACATTGACCATTGTTGCTTTCAAGATAAAATTATCTTAGTCGTGGCTTGCGCACTGACCCGTCATATTGAGGTGGATGTAGTGATGAGAGTAAGCTCTGAGGTAACAATAGAGGTGCTAGATACAATATTCTCTCAAAATAGCTTACCTTCCTCCATATTATCAGACAATAGTAGCTCATTCACGTCTGAAGAATTCAAAAATTACTTATCAAAAAAGGCTATTGAGCATATGAGGCCCCCGCCATATCACCCGAGCTCAAATGGTCAAGCTGAACGCAGTGTAGGCATAATTAAAAGTGGCCTGAGGAAAACCACAGGTACATTATCGCAACACCACACACTCAGTGACGGGCGTTGCTCCAGTTGTATCATTAAATGGTAGAGTGTATGAAACGGAAAAGGATCGAATTAACCTTAGATACCCCAGGAGAAATGTCATGAAAAAACAGTAAATATTACTATGTTCCAAGTAGAGGACAATGTACAGGGGCTAAACTTGCGACAAGAACCTAAATAGCTAAATGGCGTTGTTGAGAAAAAATGTTGTTTTATTATGTATACAATTAATGTAACTAAACTAGATGGTATACGGACTAGACATGTCGAACAGCTGTGAAAAAAAAACTTCGTGAAGACGAGACTAAAGGAAACATTTATCTGGAAGAATGCTTGAGAGACAGTCTACGGTAAGAATCTAAGTTACGTGAATGAATGTAAAATGAGAATGCTAGTGGCAACGCATCTGTGAATGATCGGTATGAATGCGGTGATGAATCTAGACAGAGAATACCTGATACACCCGCAATGCAAAATGAACCAATGCAGGAAATACCAAATATAGATCAATTAAGACGCTACTCAGAAAACGCCGTCCAGTTGATCGATTCATAGCTGGAAATGAATCGTACATAGCATGGTAAATATAAATGATGTTACTGACCATGATAGACCAATAAGAGACCAATAGGACTATGATGACCAATTGGAGAAGCAATTCGTTGAACGCATCCCGGAAAATAAAATAAAAATCACATGAATTCCCTTTATCCTTCGCTCGTTGGTCAATCCTAGGGTCGGGGAGGATTATGAGGGTTTCCAGATCTGAACTAATTTGCTGCAATGTCACAGCATTCAGTGATAGCAACCAATCATAACAATGTTAAATAAAGCATACCAAGCAAAGCTAATAGGAATTTTGATTTATATTATTTTGTGTGGTGCTCATACTCACTATTGTGGCGTCATAGAAGAAATGCTGAGGTTTGTGTCTGCATGGGCTTTGGCTATACCCATGACGGTGTCTGACCCCTACAACCCATGACGGTGTTTGGCTCCGCTCAAGGTCACTCAGGATTATTCATGCTTACGCTGACGTTACGCAAGTGGATGAGAGCGACCAATGAGAGCATCGGAATGTAAACTTCCATAATTTATTTTCCCGTACATCAAATTGATCATATTCACTAGCCCGAGAACCGTCACTGAAAATAGTCCTAGGATTGTATATTTAAGGGCATTGCCTTGCTTCTTCGTGATTCCTAAAAATTATCTAATATAAATTCATCGTTTGCCGAGTCAATAAGAATCCAGCATTTTCAGGAGTCGTATTTTCCAATGAGAATTCAGCATTTTGACATGTCGTATTACTCAATAAGTACCCAATAACGATTCACGTGATCGTTAAAGCACTTGGAACAGCGGTCAAAGTCAGCTGTCGACCTTGAACGCGGCAGCGTGGCATATTGTTTAATTCTGCTTGGTCTGACACATGACATACGGGTCTAGAAAATGAGTTTTTTTTAATGATATTTTTCAATCATTTTGTATACGGAGAACTTTCTGTAAATGAAATGAGAGATTGTTTAACACTAACACTAGCCTAGCAAACGATGTGATGAGAATTTTAAACTACAGTGCACCTTTAACGATACTGGTCAAAACTCAAGAGGTATCTCATATGATAAGAAACTCTAATGAAACTAATTCAAACTTGATTACATTTCTAAATAACTTACTTGGTTCGCATCGCATTGATTATGATTATGAAATAAATATTGAACCTCTTTCTCATGTCTTTTGACATCACGTAAATTCATTGTTGTTCGAATTAACACACGTTCGGTGATAGAGAGCCATCTACTCCAGTCCACATGGAATTAAGCCTCGCCACTCTAATCTAATATTTTTCTATTCCTTCACGTCTGTTGTTGCTCTCGATCGAGGGCTTTCATCTTATCACGACAATCTGTGGTCTCATCGCTTCTATACTTTTCCTTGGTTCGAGGCGCCAAAGCTGTAACGAATTTACTTCATGTACTGTCCAGATCACTACTATCACACTTCGCTGCGGGTCATTAACTAACCAGATCACTTCTATCAGAGTTCGCTGCGTGTCGTGAACCGACCAGGCCACTCCAATCACGCTTAGCTGGGGGTCATGAACAGACCAGATCACTCTCATCACACTTCGCTGCTAGTCATGAATTGACCAGATAACTCCTATCACACTTTGCTGCGGGTCATAAACTGTCCAGATCACTCCCATCACACTTCGCTGCCGATACGTTGGATTAACAACGAGTGATGGAAAGGACCAGGCCAGAATTACCATCTCTGAAAGCATTTGAAGACCTACGTTACTACTGCCAGAAGGAAATTGACCTCAGTGTTTTAGAAAAGCTTGCCCTTCTATTCGTATAAATGAAATTCTCAATGTAGCATTTACTTGCACTGCTCGTTCTTTGTGACGAGGTATTCCTTTCTGCTCTCGTTACTGTTGTGCCAGCCGTGCATATTGTACGACATTAGCACCGTAATGTGCCTCGACTGTAGGTTCGAGTATAACCTAATCACTCTAATCTAATAAACAAAATTGTCTCTAGCTTGATGTAGCACTAGTGGACGGTTAGACGCTAGGCGCCAAAAGGACGCTGACTTCAGCGCGCTGGTAGGCCTCGTCTCTGACTCCAGCGCCCTAGTAGGCCTCGTCTCTGACTCCAGCGCGCTAGTAGGCCTCGTCTCTGACTCCAGCGCGCTAGTAGGCCTCGTCTCTGACTCCAGCGCGCTAGTAGGCCTCGTCCCTGACTCTAGCGCGCATGTAGGCCTCGTCTCTGACTCCAGTGCCCTAGTAGGCCTCGTCTCTAACTCCAACGCGCTAGTAGATCTCGTCTCTGACTCCAGCGCCCTAGTAGGCCTTGTCTCTGACTCAAGCGCGCTAGTAGGCCTCGTCTCTGACTCCAGCGCGCTTGTCGGCCTCGCCTCTGACTCCAGCGCGCTTGTAGGCCTCGTCTCTGACTCCAGCGCGCTTGTAGGCCTCGTCTCTGAATCTAGCGCACTTGTAGGCCTCGTCTCTGACTCCAGCGCGCTAATAGGCCTCGTCTCTGCCTCCAGCGCTAGAAGGCCTGGCCTCTGACTCTAGCGAGCTTGTAGGCCTTGTCTCTGACTCCAGCGCGCTAGTAGGCCTCGTCTCTGACTCCAGCGCGCTAGTAGGCCTGGTCTCTGACTCCAGCGCCAGAAGGCCTGGCCTCTGACTCTAGCGAGCTAGTAGGCCTCGTCTCCGACTCCACCGCGCTAGTAGGCCTCGTCTCTGACTCCAGCGCGCTAATAGGCCTCGTCTCTGACTCCAGCGCTAGAATGCCTGGCCTCTGACTCTAGCGAGCTTGTAGGCCTCGTCTCCGACTCCACCGCGCTAGTAGGCCTCGTCTCTGACTCCAGCGCGCTAGTAGGCCTGGTCTCTGACTCCAGCGCTAGAAGGCCTAGCCTCTGACTCTAGCGAGCTAGTAGGCCTCGTCTCCGACTCCACCGCGCTAGTAGGCCTCGTCTCTGACTCCAGCGCGCTAGTAGGCCTGGTCTCTGACTCCAGCGTGATAGTAAGCCTCGCCTCTCCAATCGAATTACTTGAAAACAAGAAACATTGTGACGGTAAATTGTTTTATCTTTTATGAAGCAACTTGTGAGAGGCTCAATTTGTTTGCTTGTTGAACTTTGTTGTTTGCATATTCTTGTTTGCCGTCTGAATAAATTCGATATATCCCTAAAAAATCAGTCATTATGCTATTTACTTGGAGAAAAAAAAACATTTAACAATTAGTCCTTTGGAGTTCGTTTAGTAAAAAAGTCAGCAGCACATTGCTTGCCTATGCCAGATATTTAGTTTCGTAACAACACACGTTTTAATTTTGGTTTCAATTCAACCTAATTGAATTCAACGAAGAGATTTGCAGCACATCGCAAAATACCTCTCAGCTTCCACCAAATCTGAATTGAACTCATTCCCATTCCACCGTGATTTTTTTTATTAGGCGATGCTTGCCATCGTTACATTTGTTTTACCCTCGTTTTATTCGTAGAGTAAGTGCCGAGTAATTTTTAAGTAATTCGTTATATCGCAAACGTTTCGTGAATTTGTTTCGTTAACATGTGCATCCCTTTTTTAATCAGATCGTCTTGTATTTGTAACTTTAATGAGTTATATCCTTACATACTTTGGAATAGGACGGGAGAACTTAGTGACATTGCAGGTCTGGGGATTTTCCAGGTCCATCCGGTAACTTTTCTTATCAGAGTTACCGATTTGTCTAACGAGCAAACCAGTCAAGTGACCGAACTAGCAGACAAAACGAATATTGGTTGGCATTATGCAAAAT
>SDVV010016799.1:0-14146 GCA_016164225.1 Gammarus roeselii | reverse complement strand
TTTGTATCTCGTTCTGCGAGATTCGCAATGTCTAATTCATTTTGCTTTGATTGACCTGAAAGAGTTTGCTCTGTTACTCTACTGACACATTACGGTATCCTTCCTGAGGAACATTCTGCGGGTTCGTTTCAATTTTTATTTCTTGCCCGCACCACATAATTGGTCGATATTACCTAACTGAAAACATTTCATCATTTTCTGTATGAATCAATTATCTTCTACGATGAAAATATCAAATCACAGAACGGTCGCATCATTATTTATCAGGACTAAAATAAGTACAAGAGACACTTATATCTAATCCCTTTTCGCTGAGGAGCTACCCGAAAATTTACAAAAAAAAAATTAACGTGATTAGATACGAGTGACTCTACGATTCTTTTTACTAGTACACTCCTCGTGAGCGAGAACATATTTTCTGATTTATTAGACTATTACCTTACTTCATGCTATTGTACTAAGATTAGGGCTGAATTACACGTTTATTAGGTCTACTGAAAGCAAGCTCAGTGCTGGTAATTGACTGACTGATTGGACTACTTAGACGGATTGCCGGGCAAACACATGATTGACTGACTGATTGGACTACTTAGACGGATTACCGGGTAAACACATAATTGACTGATTGATTGGACTACTTAGACGGATTGCCGGGTAAACACATAATTGGCTGACTGATTGGACTACTTAGACGGATTGCCGGGTAAACACATAATTGACTGACTGATTGAACTACTTAGACGGATTGCCGGGTAAACACATAATTGACTGACTGATTGGACTACTTAGACGGATTGCCGGGCAAACACATAATTGACTGGTTGATTGGACTACTTAGACGGGTTGCCGGGTAAACACATAATTGACTGATTGATTGGACTACTTAGACGGGTTGCCGGGTAAACACATAATTGGCTGGCTTTCAAGTGGTCTGAATAATTGAAGTTGTTAGCTGCCCTGGTCTTCAATCGATCCGTATTGTTGAAGTTCGCAAACTCTGTTTAACATGATTAAAACTTGGTGTTATCATTGGTGTAGCTCCCTTATCTCAATTCGAGGGGAAGCAATTCTTTAAACAGAGAAACAGAGGTTGATGACTGTTTAACAGAATAGACTGCAATACTAAGATGAAAAGATTAATAATTATTCTTCGTTATTCCCGCAAGACAAGTTATAAAAAGTTACTTATACCCAACTTAGAAACCACGTTACATGCTTGATGCGATCTTCTAAAGAACTTACTACGAATAAAAAGTATAAAAAATCTGCTACGATCGTGGAAGTTGATCAATATCATACTTAGACCACATAACAACATAAGTAACCAAGAAAAAAAAATCATTGCTAATAACGAATATTAAGATGATCGAGGGAAAGCAAATATGCGCAATGAATACTTTGTGGAGGTCAGGAAGAATATTGCCCATAGTATTACTAACAATGAAAACGAACATCTTAAATTATGTTCATTCTTTCTCTATTTTTCACTAGTTCCTGCTCTGTTATGTTAGTTTAAAAAAATATATCTGGAAATATCAAAAGTTGCTCCATCAGTACCATAAAGAAATTAATATGTATAATACCCCCAACCCTGGTTTCAATTGTCAACAAGTCCTCATATCATGCGAAGTTTTCTAACTCCTTAAAAATTGTTGGAGTGACGCTCATTTACAAAGGAGGTGATAAAACTTATATAGGGAATTATTGACGCATCTCAGTGCTTAATTATTTTACCAAAAAAACTTGAAAAAATAGTTCACAAACAACATTCCGTTACTTGAATTTAAACAGTATTCTCCATGAAAATCATGACTTCAGAGCCAATAAAAACACAACTCAAGCAATATCAAATCACCTGCAGGACCCATACAAACGCAAAGACTCAAACTGCATTGTATTCTCTCTATTTCTTGTCTTTCGTAAGGCCTTCGTCTGTGTTGATCATCTAATCTTGTTATCTAAACTAAAGTCTTATGGAATACGAGGATTCGCTAGTGATTGGTTCACTTCATTGCTGTCCAAGTGTGAGCCATACGTAACTTTGAACGGAATACAATCTACTGCGCCCAACATATATCATGGTGTTCCTCAAGAATATATTTGAGGGCCATGCTTTCCTTGATTCGTAGAAATTAGAAAGTTAACGCATCGTCCATGTTCAAATCTCCTTGTTTGCTGATGATTGTACCTTATCGACTTGCATCCCTTCAAAATACCATTAGAAATGAACTGCCTCAATTAACAATGAACTCGATTATGTAATTGGAATTTGAATAATATTTTAAAAAGTACATATTATTCCAATATAGGCGTACAATCAATTTATCACTCATAGTAACTGTATAGGACACAGTTCATGTGACAGACAACACCAAATTCTGTGAAAAAAAATTGATACACATTATAATTAAAAAATTACACCGACAGCATGCCATCTCGATTGCCAAGATCTATAGGCATTCCTAATGAAATAAATATGTTTCTACCTCAATCTGTCGTTAAAACACTTTATTTACCGTTATTCCAGCTATTCTTAATTTACGGAATCGAAACCTGGTACAGACCATATACAAAAACGGAAGAAATATTTGTTATACAAAAAACACCTGTTGGAGCAATAAATACCCTTCGTTCAATTATCATACTAATCAACATTTTAAAACCAAGAACATCCTGAAACTGACACGATCAAACTAGCATCCAAATTTCCGTTTACGCAATCAGTTTTTTTACAGAAACTATGATCAAGATTTATTCAATTTAATTTAAAAATTCTCAGATGTGCACAATCATAACGCCAGAAATGCGGATAATCTTGTAATAACCCGTTATAATAGATCCAAAAATTAAATACAGTATCCACTTCAACTGTGTTAGAATTTGTAACTCGCAAGCTTCTGTCTACCGTCAGAATGTTCATCTTTCAGTCTTTAAATCCAGACTGAAAGAGTTTTACCTATCATCGTACTAGACAATTGATGAATTATTATCGCTTTATCGTTTCCTTGCCGTCTCGCAATCGTACCTGAAATTGTAACCTTCTCGGACGCAGATGAATTACCAGCCCAACAACCTTGCTAGTATAAATAAAGTTAAAAAAATTCAATGCCAATATACTTCTTTGTGGTTGGCATGTTTACGACGGAAACATTCAGCCTCGAAAGTGTTTAGGCTGGAAAGTTTTGAGCAGAATGTGTTTAGGCTGGAAAGCTATTACCAGCGAATATCTTACCTTGGTAAAATATAGGATGGAATGTTGATACGACGAAAAACGTTTACGATTGAATTTCAACACGCTGGGACGCATTTTCAAATAATTTTTTAGAACCGAAAGTGTTCAACACGGAATTTCTTAGGACCGAAAGTGTTTACGCTGGAATTATTTTGCCTCGAAAATTTTACGATGGAAAGAATCCTAGCTGGAAACTACCCCAAATCATCTGACACAGTTATGTATAGGATCGAATAGCTTGGCCCAGAAATGTTTTTGAACGAAAAGTGTTTAGGACGGAAAAATCTACGATGAAATTTATTTTCCCTGGAATTCGTCGTTGATTGGTATATTTTTAGCTGCAACCTAACCAACCGGACCTAACCTAACCTAACCTAACCTAACCTAACCTTACAGGAAAGAAGTATAGTGTTTTCTTGTTCACCGTCCACATACCCAAATAAAATTATTTCCAGCGCAAACACTTTCCGTTCTAAACAGATTCCGCCCAAAACATTTTCCGGCTGAAATACCTTCGACTGAATCAAGTTCTATCCTGAATAATTCGATGCTATAAACTTTCTATCCTAAACACTTTCGCCCCAATTCCTTTTCTGAGCAAAAACGTTTCATGCCAATGAACAGTATGTTCAATCTACTTTCCAAGCTACAGGTTTTCGAATGAAAATTTTCCCTTCGAAAACACTTGCGATCGAAAACAGTTTCCAGCTAAAATGAATCCGTAGAATTGTTTCCGTAGTAAACACTTTCTGGGCTAAATAATTCCAGCGTAAATACCCCGCCCCTTCTTTGTCATGTAATGTCAGGCATTTAACCGTCCCTATGTTGTTTCCAATTGGTACCGAGGCTGAATAAATCTGAATCTATTTAATTTAGGGCTATCAAGGTTAGGCTAGTAAGTAAAGTTGCCCCAGAAGCTCTGAATAGCTTATATAGAGTCTTCATTTTTGTACCCTTGGTTATAATAACTGTAAAATTAAATCATGCAATGTTAACTGTACAACCTTGTTGTAATAAACTGTTTCAACTGTTTGTTGTACTGTTTCAACTGTTTGTTGTAAATGTAATTCTAAAACGCTGCAACTGAGACGTAAGAGAATTTTTGTCGGCAATTTAGATGAAAGATAATCTGTTAATTATCGAGGAATTATCGTCGGCCATTAGGAACGTTCTGTATCGTGGAAGTTTTACCTTTAATGGTCGACGATAATTGAACCATGATTGACCGACTATATTTCACCCTCAATAGCGGACGATTAAGGGTGCATCTTTGGGTGCGTCATTGGGAGCGTCTTTGGATGCGTAGTTGGGAGCGTCTTTGGGCGCGTCGTTGGGAGCGTATTTGGGCGCGTCGTTGAGGCCATCTTTGGGAGCGTCTTTTGGTGCGTCGTTGAGTGCCCCTTTGGTGCGTCTTTAGGCACGTCGTTGAGTGCGCCTTTGGGCACCTCATTTGGTGTATTTCTTCAATTCTTATCGCAGCGGACATATAAACCCATCACGATTTATCCCGATACCCAGGTAAAAATAACTCGTGGCTTAACGTCAACCCTAGGTTGGGCGACGGTTGGCCAAAGACATTCCGACTTTAATTTATCACTACTACAGCGCTGTAAGCGACAGCCATTTCTCGCCTTATCTTCGTCAGTGATCTAAATACCTCAGTGTTTACGTACTTCGCAATGTAGGTTCAGTTGTTTCTGTAGTTCAGGGGGATTAGGGTGGATGAACACTTACAAGTAGATAAGGTAAGAGCTGACACCTTGCAATCCGATGAGAGACTACGAAAAGCAGATGACATCAGCTGTTGCGCGCTGAACTCAGCGCCGAGCTTTTTGGTTGGCCGAGCGGCCAAACAAATGTGATACTATTCACGCTGATTGGGCATTTCAGCGTGAATACTGTGATGACTCAGTATTATTATTGTAGAATGCAACAGATCGTACTGTTCCAGCCATTATTCTGACAAGACATACCGCGCTTTTCAGCCCAGAGGGCTAACAAGACACATAGAACTGTTCAACCGATAAGACTGAAAAGACATATCGCATAGTTCAGCTCATACGACTGATAAGTCGTCTCCTTTGCGCTAATACTTGCAAACCTAATTACGACCAGCTTTCATTTATTCCAATAGCTTCATACTGCATATAAAATTCGTTAGTCCAGGTTTCTGGACTATAGTGAACAACAAAGGCATGAGGGAAAGGAAAACACTCATTAGTGGAAGTTAGGGAGCATATGCCGCTGCATTGCATGTGTTATTTAACAATATACAATAATGATCACGCCTCTAGCCTTGCATGTGTTGTTCAACAGTATACTAGAATGATCACGTATATAGCATTGCATGTGTTGTTCAACAGTATACTAGAATGATCACGCCTCTAGCATTGCATTTGCTGTTCAACAGTATACAAGAATGATCACGCCTCTAGCATAACATGTGTTGTTCAACAGTATACTAGAATGATCACGCCTCTAGCATTGCATGTGTTTGGTCAACAGTATACTTGAATGCTCAAACCTCCAGCATTGCATGTCTTCTTCACCAGTATACTAGAATGATCACGCCTCTAGCATTGCATGTGTTGTTCAACAGTATACTAGAATGATCACGCTTCTAGCATTGCATGTGTTGTGCGATAGTACACTTGAATGCTCAAGCCTCTAGCATTGCATGTGTTTTGTCAACAGTATACTAGAATGATCCCGCCTCTATTATTACATGTGTTGTTCAACAGTACACAAGAATGATCACGCCTCTAACATTGCATGTGTTGTTCAACCCTATACTAAAATGATCACGCCTCTAGCATTGCATGTTTCGGTCAACAGTATACTAGAATGATCACGGCTCTAGGATTGTATGTGTTGTTCAACAGTATACTAGAATGATCACGCCTATAGCATTGAATGTATTGTTCAACAGTATACTAGAATGATCACGCCTCTAACATTGCATGTGTTGTTCAACAGTATACTTGAATGATCACACCTCTAGCATTGCATGTGTTGTTACTATAATGATCACGCCTCTAGCATTGTATTTGTTGTTCAACGTATAGTAGAATGATCACGCCTCCAGCATTGCATAGCTTTTTCAACAATATACTAGAATTATCACGCCTCTAGCATTGCATGTGTTGCTCAAATGTATACTAGAATGATCACGCTTCTAGCATTGCATGTGTTGTTCGACAGTATACTAGAATTGCATATGTTTGGTCAACAGTATACTAGAATGATCACGCCTCTATTATTACATGTGTTGTTCAACAGTACACATGAATGATCACGCCTCTAGCATTGCAGGTGTTGTTCAACCGTATACTAGAATAATCACGCATCTAGCATTAATTGTGTTGTTCATTAGTTTACGAGAATTATCCCGGATCTGGCATGACATGTGTTGTTCAACGGTATACTAGAACGATCTCGCCTCTAGCATTGCATGTGTTGTTCAACAATATACTAAAATGGTCACGCCTCTAGCATTGCATGTATTGTTCAACAGTATACTGGAATGATCACCCCTCCAGCATTGAATGTGTTGTTCAACAGTATACTAGAATTATCACGCCTCTAGCATTGCATGTGTTCTTCAACAGTATACCAGAATTATCACGCCTCTTGTATTGCACGTGTTGTTCAACAGTATACTGGAATGATCACGCCCCTAGCATTGCATGTGTTGTTCAACAGTATACTAGAATGATCACGCCTCTGGCTTTGCATGTGTTGTTCGACAGTATACTAGAATGATCACGCCTCTATTATTGCATGTGTTTGGTCAACAGTATACTAGAATGATCACGCCTCTATTATTGCATGTGTTGTTCAACAGTACCCACGAATGATCACGCCTGTAGCATTGCATGTGTTGTTCAACCCTATACTAAAATGATCACACCTCTAGAATTGCATGTGTTTGGTCAACAGTATACTAGAATGATCATGTTTCTAGCACTGCATGTGTTGTTCAACAGTATACTAGAACGATCACGCCTCTAGCATTGAATGTGTTGTTCAACAGTATACTAGAATGATCACACCTCTAGCATTGCATGTGTTGTTCAACAGTATACTAAATGATCACGCCTCTAGCATTGCTTGTTTTCGGTTAACAGTATACTAGAATGATCACGCTTCTAGCATTGCATGTGTTGTTCAACAGTAAACTAGAATGATCACGCCTCTAGCATTGCATGTGTTGTTCAACAGTATACTAGAATGACCACGCCTCTAGCATTGAATGTATTGTTCAACAGTATACTAGAATGATCACACCTCTAGCATTGCATGTGTTGTTACTAGAATGATCACGCCTCTAGCATTGTATGTGTTGTTCAACGTATACTAGAATGATCCAGCCTCCAACATTGCATAGATTTTTCAACATTATACTGGAATGATCACGCCTCTAGCATTGCATGGGTTGTTCAACAGTATACTAGAATGATCACGACTCTAGCATTGCATGTATTGTTCAACAGTATACTAGAATGATCATGCCTCTAGCATTGCATGTATTGTTCAACAGTATACTAGAATGATCACCCCTCAAGCATTGCATGTGTTGTTCAACAGTATACTAGAATTATCACGCCTCTAGCATTGCATGTCTTCTTCACCAGTATACTAGAATGAATGATCACGCCTCTAGCATTGCATGTGTTGCTCAACAGTATACTAGAATGATCACGCTTCTAGCATTGCATGTGTTGTGCAATAGTACACTTGAATGCTCAAGCCTCTAGCATTGCATGTGTTTGATCAACAGTATACTAGAATGATCCCGCCTCTATTATTACATGTGTTGTTCAACAGTACACAAGAATGATCACGCCTCTAACATTGCATGTGTTGTTCAACCCTATACTAAAATGATCACGCCTCTAGCATTGCATGTTTCGGTCAACAGTATACTAGAATGATCACGCTTCTAGCATTGCATGTGTCGTTTAACAGTACACTAGAATGATCACGGCTCTAGGATTGTATGTGTTGTTCAACAGTATACTAGAATGATCACGCCTCTAGCATTGAATGTATTGTTCAACAGTATACTAGAATGATCACGCCTCTAACATTGCATGTGTTGTTCAACAGTATACTTGAATGATCACACCTCTAGCATTGCATGTGTTGTTACTATAATGATCACGCCTCTAGCATTGTATTTGTTGTTCAACGTATAGTAGAATGATCACGCCTCCAGCATTGCATAGCTTTTTCAACAATATACTAGAATTATCACGCCTCTAGCATTGCATGTGTCGCTCAAATGTATACTAGAATGATCACGCTTCTAGCATTGCATGTGTTGTTCGACAGTATACTAGAATTGCATATGTTTGGTCAACAGTATACTAGAATGATCACGCCTCTATTTTTACAAGTGTTGTTCAACAGTACACATGAATGATCACGCCTCTAGCATTGCAGGTGTTGTTCAACCGTATACTAGAATAATCACGCATCTAGCATTAATTGTGTTGTTCATTAGTTTACGAGAATTATCCCGGATCTGGCATGACATGTGTTGTTCAACGGTATACTAGAATGATCTCGCCTCTAGCATTGCATGTGTTGTTCAACAATATACTAAAATGGTCACGCCTCTAGCATTGCATGTATTGTTCAACAGTAGACTGGAATGATCACCCCTCCAGCATTGAATGTGTTGTTCAACAGTATACTAGAATTATCACGCCTCTAGCATTGCATGTGTTCTTCAACAGTATACCAGAATTATCACGCCTCTTGTATTGCACGTGTTGTTCAACAGTATACTGGAATGATCACGCCCCTAGCATTGCATGTGTTGTTCAACAGTATACTAGAATGATCACGCCTCTGGCTTTGCATGTGTTGTTCGACAGTATACTAGAATGATCACGCCTCTATTATTGCATGTGTTTGGTCAACAGTATACTAGAATGATCACGCTTCTAGCATTGCATGTGTTGTTCAACAGTACACTAGAATGATCACGCCTCTAGCATTGCATGTGTTGTTCAACAGTATACTAGAATGATCACGCCTCTAGCATTGAATGTATTGTTCAACAGTATACTAGAATGATCACACCTCTAGCATTGCATGTGTTGTTACTAGAATGATCACGCCTCTAGCATTGTATGTGTTGTTCAATGTATACTAGAATGATCCAGCCTCCAACATTGCATAGATTTTTCAACATTATACTGGAATGATCACGCCTCTAGCATTGCATGTATTGTTCAACAGTATACTAGAATGATCATGCCTCTAGCATTGCATGTATTGTTCAACAGTATACTAGAATGATCACTCCTCTAGCATTGCATGTTTTGTTCAACAGTATTCTAGAATTATCACGCCTCTAACATTGCATGTGTTCTTCAACAGTATACCAGAATGATCACGACTCTTGTATTGCATGTGTTGTTCAACAGTATACTAGAATGATCACACCTCTAGCATTGCTTGTGTTGTTACTAGAATGATCACGCCTCTAGGATCGTATGTGTTGTTCAACGTATACTAGAATGATCCAGCCTCCAGCATTGCATAGATTTTTCAACATTATACTGGAATGATCACGCCTCTAGCATTGCATGGGTTGTTCAACAGTATACTAGAATGATCACGACTCTAGCATTGCATGTATTGTTCAACAGTATACTAGAATGATCACGCCTCTAGTATTGCATGTATTTTTCAACAGTTTACTAGAATGATCACCCCTCTAGCATTGCATGTGTTGTTCAACAGTATACTAGAATTATCACGCCTCTAGCATTGCATGTGTTCTTCAAAAGTATACCAGAATGATCACGACTCTTGTATTGCACGTGTTGTTCAACAAAATATTAGAATGATCACGCCTCTAGCTTTGCATGTGTTGTTCGACATTGTACTAGAATGATCACACCTCTAGCATTGCATGTGTTGTTCAACAGTACACCAGAATGATCATGCCTCTAGCTTTCCATGTGTTGTTCGACAGTATACGAGAATGATCACGCCTCTAGCTTTGCATGTGTTGTTCCACAGTATACTAGAATGATCACGCTTCTAGCATTGAATGTGTTGTTCATTAGTATACTAGAATTATCCTGGAATTGGCATTGCATGTGTAGTTCAACAGTATACTAGAATGATCACGCCTCAAGCATTGCATGTGTTGTTCAAAAGTATACTAGAATGATCATACCTCTAGAATTGCTTGTGTTGTTCAACAGAATACTAGAATGATCACGCCTCTAGCATTAAATGTGTTGTTCAACATTATACTAGAATGATCAGACCTCTAGCATTGCATGTGTTTGTCAACAGTTTACTAGAATGATCACGCCTCTAGCTTTGCATTTGTTGTTCGACAGTATACTAGAATGATCACACCTCTAGCATTGCATGTGTTGTTCAACAGTATATTAGAATGATCACGCCACTAGCATTAAATGTGTTGTTCAACAGTATACCAGAATGGTCACGGCTCTAACATTGCATGTGTTGTTCAACAGTATCCTAGAATGATCACACCTCCAGCATTACAAGTGTTTTTCAACAGTATACTAGAATGATTACACCTGTAGCATTGCATGTGTTGTTACTAGAGTGATCACGCCTCTAGCATTGTATGTGTTGTTCAACGTATACTAGAATGATCACGCCTCCAGCATTGCATTGATTTTTCAACATTATATTGAAATGATAATGTCTCTAGCATTGCATGTGTTGTTCAACAGTATACTAGAATGATCACGCCTCTAGCATTGAATGTGTTGTTCATTAGTATACTAGAATTATCCCAGATCTGTCCTGGCATGTGTTGTTCAACAGTATACTAGAATGATCTCGCCTCTAGCATTGCATGTGTTGTTCAACAGTATACTAGAATGATCTCGCCTCTAGCATTGCATGTATTGTAAAACAGTATACTTGAATGATCACTCCTCTAGCATTGCATGTGTTGTTCAACAGTATACTAGAATTATCACGCATCTAGCATTGCATGTGTTCTTCAACAGTATACCAGAATGATCACACTTTTTCTATTGCACGTGTTGTTCAACAGTATACTGGAATGATCACGCCTCTTGCATTGCATATGTTGTTCAACAGTATATTATAATGATCACGCCTCTAGCTTTGCATGTGTTGTTCGACAGTATACTAGAATGATCACACCTCTAGCATTGCATGTGTTGCTCAACAGTATACTAGAATGATCACGCCTCTAGCATTGAATGTGTTGTTCAACAGTATACTAGAATGATCACGCCTCCGGCATTGAATGTGTTGTTTATTAGTATACTAGAATTATCCTGAATCTGGCATTGTATGTGTTGTTCAACAGTATACTAGAATGATCACGCCTCTAGCATTGCATGTGTTGTTCAACAGTATACTAGAATGATCACGCCTCTAGCATTGCATGTGTTGCTCAACAGTATACTAGAATGATCACACCTCTAGCATTGCATGTGTTGTTCAACATTATACTAGAATGATCACGCCTCTAGCTTTGCATGCGTTGTTCGACAGCATACTAGAATGATCACACCTCTAGCATTGCATGTGTTGTTCAACAGTATCCCAGAATGATCACGCCTCTAGCTTTGCATGTGTTGTTCGACAGTATACGAGAATGATCACGCCTCTAGCTTTGCATGTGTTGTTATACAGTATACTAGAATGATCACGCCTCTAGCATTGAATGTGTTGTTCATTAGTATACTAGAATTATCCCAGATCTGGCATTGCAAGTGTTGTTCAACAGTATATTAGAATGATCACGCCTCTAGCATTGCATGTGTTGTTCAACAGTATACTAGAATGATCATACCTCTAGCATTGCTTGTGTTGTTCAAAAGAATACTAGAATGATCAAGTCTCTAGCATTAAATGTGTTGTTCAACAATATACTAGAATGAGCACACCTCTAGCATTGCATGTGTTTTTCAACAGTATACTAGAATGATCACGGCTCTAGCATTGACTGTGTTTGTTTAATAGTATACTACAATGATCACGCATCTAGCATTGAATATGCTGTTCAACAGCATACTAGAATGATCACGCCTCTAGCATCAAATGTGTTGTTCATTAGTATACTAGAATTTTCCCGTATCTGGCATTGCATGTGTTGTTCAACAGTATGCTTGAATGATCACGCCTCTAGCATTGCATGTGTTGTTCAACATTATACTAGAATGATCATACGTACCTCTGGCATTGCTTGTGTTGTTCAACAGAATACTAGAATGATCACGCCTCTAGCATTAAATGTGTTGTTCAACAGTATACTAGAATGATCAAACCTCTAGCATTGCATGTTTTTTTCAACAGTATACTAGAATGATCACACCTCCAGCATTGCATGTGTTGTTCAACAGTATACTAGAATGATCACGCATCCAGATTTGCATGTTGTTCGACAGTATACTACAATGATCACGCCTCTAGCATTGAATATGCTGTTCGACAGTATACTAGAATGATCACGCCTCTAGCATTGCATGTTTTGTTCAACAGTATACTAGAATGATCACGCCTCTAGCTTTGCATGTGTTGTTCAATAGTATACTAGAATGATCACGCCTCTAGCATTGAGTGTGTTTGTTTAATAGAATACTAGAATGATCACACTTCTAGCACTTCATGTGTTGTTCAACAGTATACTAGAATGATCATGCGTCTAGCCTTGCATTCGTTTTTGAACAGTATTCAAGAATGATCACTCCTCTAGCATTGCATGTATTGTTCAACAGTATACTCGAATGTTCACACCTCTAGCATTGCATGTGTTGTTCAACAGTATAATAGAATGATCACGCCTGTATCATTGCACGTGTTGTTCAACAGTATACTGGAATGATCACGCCTGTATCATTGCACGTGTTGTTCAACAGTATACTGGAATGATCACGCCTGTATCATTGCACGTGTTGTTCAACAGTATACTGGAATGATCACGCCTGTATCATTGCGCGTGTTGTTCAACAGTATACTGGAATGATAACGCCTCAAGCATTGCGTGTGTTGATTTTCTAAATGCGTCGACTCCTCGAAGTTGTTTTTAGAAGCACTCAATAACACGAACAATTGATATCAATTCTGGTCTTTGTATTCTGTTCATATCGTATCGACCCGTTGTTATATACTACGTGGCATTATAGGTAAAACCTGCGTGGAGAACCGCTATAGGTAATGGAACCCTACGAGCCGTGCAATATCACGCCAAGTCACGCACCTAGAGCAAATATTCACCGGTGTGTCTTACTACGTAAAAAGTTGATGATACGCTGTTTTGTCATGAGTAATTCCATTCTGCAAGAAATACAAAAAATAACGACTTGCTAGTAGAAGCAACTACATTGTGAAGTAAAGTGTGCAAAGGTTCTCGATTATTGTAGGAGGCGGTTCCTCCCGAACCGGTACTTGTACTCGAGTACTTCAGTAAGTCATTTGAGTTCGTGGGTAATTGAGTACGTCACTAGAAACCTTGAGTACTTGAGTACATCTCTGGAGTCCTTGAGTACTTGAGTACGTCACTGGAATCCTTGAGTACTTGAGTACGTTGCTGGAGTAAATTTTGTTTTGAAGTGATGATTTAATTTTTTTTTAGCGTGATTAATTTTATTTTAATTTGTTTGCGTCAAAAATCCCAAGTCCGCTGCCCAGCAGCGTTATAAACTTTAACACTATTACATTATTTCAAAAGAGTTAAAGGTGGCGCAAGGGTTGTAATGATGACAAAATATTTGTATCATATTATTTTCTATAATGTAACAACAACAAGTGAACAGGGTACTTCTCAAACGAGCATGAATAATGATTGTGATATTATGAAAGGAGAAGGTATTAGTATATCGTTAAGTCATGTAGGTGGATAGTTGATTACAATAAAGTTGAGTGTAGTTCAAA
>SDVV010016798.1:0-14146 GCA_016164225.1 Gammarus roeselii | reverse complement strand
TAAAAATAAACATTTTCGAAGCTGCTGAATACACTTGTAGCTATGTAACAACAGTAGAATGCACGTCAACCCAATTTCCAACAGGTGCAGATGCCTATGAAGCGCGCAATTACTATTATATTCGCGTGGAGCCATGAACCTATAGTTAGGTGATGCAGGTGGGACCCAACGGCTGGGTGATGCAGGTGGGATCCTGCTCCAACAGCTCTAGAGATCTAGTAAAGCCAGGCTCAAGTGACTGCATGATGCACAAAAACCACAGTTCAACAGCGGTCCGAGGCACGTCGAAAACATGCTCCAACTAAATAAGGATACGCGCTGGGCCATGCTGCAACAGTGCTGCTGCAGTACACAAGGAAAGTCATGATCCGAAAAATATTGGTGTTTGTAAAAACATGCTTCTACAGCAGATATACGCTCGCGAAGCCATGCCCATCAGCTGTATACTGCCCATGACACATTGTTCCAAAATCTATAAAAAATGCACAAAGTTCCATGTTCAAACAGCAGGAAAGCAAACAAGACTGCTACATAAAAAGAGCAGAACTCTTTACCTCAAAGAGCCTTCCCGAGGTGAACTAGTTGATCCATCATGAGGTATAGGAAAATCCCCCATAATCACGACATTGCCATGACGGTAGCAAAGACCAAAAGAATTAACGTATCGTGTTTTTCCCATTGGATCTTGGAGAATATCAACCCACAGACAATAGTATTCGCGGATATCAAGTTGATTCATCAGTGGCTACACCTAAGCCAGCAAAACACAAGGTTGAACCTACATCAGTATGATGACGTCATGAAGAACCAGTGTTTTGCGCCATATGAAACGCCGCCACCATCTTGAATATGGTTATCTCAAAAATTAACGAGAGAATAAAAGATCTATGGATGTAAAGGGTGTAGTAATGGAAGATGTTGAATCGGACCAGGGTCTCCAAAATGATGAGGTCGAAAGTGATCAACGGGATGAGAACGGTGAAGAAAGTGAGATACCTATAGCTGCAACAAGCAGACAGGATTCGCTTGAAGGCCGATTTGGTGTAAGGCATGGGCATACATGCAATCATACTACATATGAAGATTGGGTGAAAAGGGGTAAATCAAACTGGGGGAATAATATGGAAAAAAAATTGAGATGGAAATTACTGAAAATATGGGTACCGCATAAATATAGGACCTGGTGAATACGCAATAGATGTATTATAACAAGAATTGTGAGCGGGGAGAAACAATTATTTGTGATTTATACCGAGTATCCCGATGCGAAACCAACGTGGATTATTGAGCGAGATATATAATTGTGAGGGATTGTACAATTAATGAGCGAGATATATAATTGTGAGGGATTGTGCAATTAATGAGCGAGATATATAATTGTGAGGGATTGTGCAATTAATGAGCGAGATATATAATTGTGAGGGATATGCGCAATCACAGGACGCTTGCACGCAATAGGTAGCTTCCTAATTACCCCATCGCACAATACAGCACTTATCGAAGACTTGCACACATGCAACAACTCGGGAGATACCTGCCGACCTGAGATATGTTCACTTACAGGGGACACAACGTGTGGGTGTTGTTGCGAGGCAGGTTGCACCATGTTAGTACTGGCCGAATGTACCTGCTCCACCTTCGTGGCTGGCTCCAAGCGTTGCTGGACACCGTAGCAGCACTGCACTACTCGGGCAGTCTGGACATTGCGCCAAACTAGTACTTCCCCGCCATGTTTGCAGCTGAGCACGGGGAGATGGTGGTCACTCAAGGAGAAATGCTGGTTTCTGATAAATTTTGTTATAAAGTCAACTGGAAACGGGACGAAATCGAATATCAAGGCTTAGAACAAACCAATATTTTGTATCAGTGCATCAAATTAAGATGATTCAAAATTGTACAACAATAATAGAAGTATCTATTCAATTCTTTACTCTGCTCTAACCAACCTTGAACGGCAAAACCTAATGCAGCCTAAATTCCTATAACTGTGTAAAGTAACCGTTCAAATTATGAGGCCAATACAAATTAAACATATACCAACCATCCACTAACATGTATACATAACTCAATTTAACGACTTACAATACCTAATATAAATATATAAACACCAAGTCAATACACGATTTAAATGTTCATTACACAAAATCCTTCCCACTCCAGTACAAAGGTAGGGGGCGACCCAATACACAGCTCTATTATCACGCGGCCGCCACCATGTCTCCTACTCCCATTCACACTTGGCCCCCTGCTTACACCCGCCCACCTGTTCACTTTTGGCACAATGCTAATCCCCCTCCAGCATCGTGGGTAGCGTGACTAGTGTCTAAAGTTATTCCTAAATGGTGTGCAGTGCGAAGGGACTAGTTAAACACGACGATTGAACAATCTAAACGCATATAAATACATGAAAAGTTCCAATCTAAACAATGAAGGATTGACTATGATGTACAAATCCCTTCAAACATCGGTTCCAGATACCGCTGCTGCGCCGAATTTTGCTAATGTCAACGCAAATGAGACATGGATTCAAGAAAATACGCGTCATGGTATACATATGATGTATACCATGGTATGTATCAGGAAGCAACAGTTTTTAAGGATCGCATGGAACATTTACTGTTTTCTGGGTTATATTCATATGAAACGGTAACCTTACAGAGAATGTAAACTTGTAAATCAGAGAGTTGGAGTGAATTAATACAGATGACTATTTTCTTGCCAATGACGATGTAAAACAAGCGTAGCATTCTGGAATAAAATCGAATCCAAGCATAATTATGAATAATACAGTGTACATAATTTAATGTAGCAGCTAGACACAGATATCTATTATATAATAACTGAGTATTCAACGTAATAAATCCTCTAATTCCTATAACTATACAAAAAAAAATCCTTCAAAATTAGAACCAATACAAAATTCAACATTTATCGTGTATCATTGTGGAAATAAGCTCATCTCTTTATTCCTATCTAACATTTGCGGAGAGAAATTTAACAACATTTATCGCGATCAAGGAAAAACGCCAGCGAAAATTAACGTAGATGATACAAGTGTTTCTATTATACCATACTATTGCTATAAATAACAAATACTTGCAGATAATGAACGTGAAAACACAAGCAACAATCACAATCCGACCACAGGCTGCTTGTAAGCATGCGAGGAGCAATCTCTTCTGGTCCTGGTCTTGCTTATCTGGGACAGAGTGCTGAGCAATCATAGCTCTAATAAACCCACCATCCTATTACAAAAATCAATAAATTTATTATGAATATATAGCACAAAAGCCGTGAACAATTCCTAACTCTTGCTTTGGAATTACCGAATATAAGATAAATAACAGAAATGAGCAATCTTATCTCATCCAAATTTCCAAAGGCGTATGCAGCTTTTCTGCCGAGGAGGGTTCCCATTTATGTATGCAGTGTTATTACATTCACTTTAGAAGGTTTACTTGAAATTATATCGTTTAGTACTAACAGATGCGCCTCAAACCGTGTAAACAGGACCCACGAATTATACAATCTATTCGATTGTGAACATAAATCCTTGATATTGCAGACTCCAGACGCTGTTTGACTACATCTAGGAATGACTCGATACCAATTTATGCTGTGACAAAACAATTAATCTAAGAATAAAATGAATGTATACTCACGAGTACAAAATATCTTTGAGACCTCTTAAACAGATGCCATCCATGGAATGTTAATTCAATATGAGTGCACCTGTCCACTATTTCAATCAACAAAGCGTAGGTACCGTCTTCATTTGATCCGTCTTAAGACAGCGGCCAGGGGTCCGATGGATGAGCATTGTGCGACAACAGCCCCCACTAGAAAGCAACACGGAGAGTCCACCCATTGATGAACAGACGCCAGTGTTGGCTACTGCATTCCTAAGCAAATACTGTAGGTGTAGCCAGTAAATGTTCTTAATTCAATTATACGATAGATCTTTGTTTGTTTATCCTATTTATATAAGGGCATGAAATGGATTACATTAAAATGTCATGTGAATACGCAGTAGAAGATTGCAATATTAACCGTGAACGGATATTATGTTATACCTAAAGCACACTATACTACACCAAAACATACATCTATACAATAACTAAACAACTCAATTGATACCCAACACACAATACACAATACCCTCCCCTCTCCCACTCCGCAACCCCTCCATCCCTACCCCACCACTTCTCATACCGTGAGATATTCCCACGAGACTTGCCATACCGTGAGATTCTCACACGTGACTTCTCATACGGTGGGACTCTCACAGGTGATTTCTCATACGGTGAGATTCTCACACGTGTCTTCTCATACGGTGAGACTCCCACAGGTGACTTATACGGTGAGACTCTCACAGGTGACTTATACGGTGAGGCTCTCACAGGTGACTTCTCATACGGTGAGATTCTCACAGGTTACTTCTCATACGGTGAGAAATATACTGCTAATACGACACCGTAACACAAAAGAAAAAAACATCAAGAAGTATTTGTCCCATTCTAAGAGTATCCTTCATCATTTGGATTCAAAATCAACCTAATCAAATTAATTCATGTCTGTGTAGTGTCTTTGAAGAAAATGTGTGCGGGATCGATTTTTCATCATTCTATAGGGGTGTGCGGGATCGAGGTCTGTGCAACTCCGCCCAAGCCATCGTTACATTAGAAATCTCATGAAACTATGTTTGTCCAAACAAATCCCTTACCTATGACTCAGAGGTGTACCAGACATGTATTTTATATCAATGATATATTACCCGTCGATACAACAAGATGTCAATAAAAAATCCAATATAAGTTACTATTTCTTGGTACTGAATATTTCAATGTTTTCCACCATTGTTTCCTCAGACATTCCTTTCTTTCGAGGCGGGTGTGTAGGGAGAGGGGGAGACGTTGGGAGGATGGGCGGGACCAGAGCTTCACCAGAGGAAAAAACATGCTGCAATGCGGTTTGAATTGCTTCACTTGTCTGTGAGTGGGGTTAATGAAAGGGGCTGGGAGAAGAGGCATGATGGGGTTTCAACCCGGCTGCAAGCAGGGTCAATGAGAAGGGTGATGGGAGGAGAGGGATGGTGGGGTTCTAACTCTGCTGCGAGCAGGATCAATGAGAAGGGATTGGAGGAGAGTGATGCTGGATTTTCACTCCTGCTGCGAGCAGGGTCAATGAGAGATGGTGAGAGGAAAAGGATCGTCGGGCTTCACTGCTGCTGCGAGCAGGGTCAATGAGAGATGGTGAGAGGAAAAGGATCGTCGGGCTTCACTCCTGCTGCGAGCAGGGTCAATGAGAGATGGTGAGAGGAAAAGGATCGTCGGGTTTCACCCTGCTGCGAGCAGGGTCAATGAGAGATGGTGAGAGGAAAAGGATCGTCGGGTTTCGACCTGCTGCGAGCAGGGTCAATGAGAGATGGTGAGAGGAAAAGGATCGTCGGGTTTCACCCTGCTGCGAGCAGGATCAATGACTAGGGTGGATGGAGAAGGATGTGGGGGCAGTGCCGAGTATTGCCCTGCGTGCAAAACATGTCTTGCTAGCATGTTGAACCTTATTTCGTTTTAGTTTTCCACTTACCTCAACACGATGTGCAGAGCAACTCCACTATATAGCCGGCACGATGAATGTATAAACTTTGTTCGTCGGCTCATGGAATATAATACGTATAAAGAATTGCAACAGGAGAATTCAAACCTATTTTATCCATCATAAAAAGTTACTACCATAAGTACCAAAGCAAACTGTCGTTTCCATTGATTCGTGCCAAGCCTGTTGTATAGAGATTAGTCAATGATAACTCCCAAAGTCGTGAATTGTTATTAAATCAATCTTTCACAATCTACTATATCCGTCTATTGAAACAATTTTGAGTAAGTTTTCCGTCATTTATCCATCTAAATTTTACGTTGTCTTGAACAAAAAGTTTATGAATGTATTTGCAAGTTCTCTGCCATTTGCATTTTCTTTCGTCAAAAATTATTCGCGCTTCTGTTGACCTATTAAAGACCTTGACCGTTGCTAAAAAAATGTGATTACCAATTTCATACAAATCTTAATGTCGTCATCCCATGTAAATTCAGTTGCATTTATCATGACCAATGCATATGAATGATAATCACGAATGAATTAAAATATTATATTCTGTAGTAAATGTAGCAATAATAAACTGGATAGGTGAAGAAACTCGTTTTTTTCAGTTAGATAATCTCCATAAAAAAAACATAACACTGGGTTAACCGAGCAACTGGATGATCTTAAAACTCGTCTCTCAAAGGAGCCACTCCTGAACGAATTTAGGCCTTTTCATTTATGAAACGCTTTCAATTATATAAAGTCGCATGATTTTCATCATTTGTATAAATAGAACATTCCATAAAAATGTCTTGGAACCGCAGTGACAAGAATATTTTAAAAAGTGACAAACTCCTCTCCATGAGTTAGCGAGCCTCCAGGAAAAAGTTCTTCAAGAATAAGATAATAATCTAATAAGTTTCCCTAACATCCACGCATTCGGGAGCTGATCGGGAAATATATTGATGATGGGTCAAAGAGGGTCAAGGCTTCCTCTTAAGATCAATCGGCTGTGGTAACCATATAAGTAAACTATTCGTTTCTGAGCTTCAATCAACACTGATGTCAAAGTGATGTGGCAGAAGGCTAGCAGCGGTCAAGAGATGATGCATGCTGCGTGGTCATCGTGAACTGTCGCTGCCTGCAAGTGTTGTGGTATTAGGGCGATGGAAACGCGTCAATGAGAGACGCCATTGAGCGTTTTCTTACCAAATGCGTTATTGGGAACAGGGATTGAATGATTGGATGGAATTATCCGTAATAATTAGTGAATAATAGAATGGAAATGACCGCCTAAAATACTCAGATACTCCTTAGCGTTCCGGACCAAACAGAAATGCTGAACATCCCGATAAATGTGATGGGTTTCCTTAAACCATCACAGACCCACTGCAAGGCGTCACGGTGGGGTCGAAAGCTTCATAAGCTCGCATATAAGATTGAACAAGATCATATGAGAATTCTTCAAAAGAATGATAACATTGTTCCATTTGACTATTGACGATTCGTTATGTGTCTCGTCACATTTAATCCCGCTCTCCATGTTGATGTGGAGCCTAGGAGGTTCACCTATTGCAGTTCTACCAGAGAATCCAGTTTTGTCTAGCACACCACGAAATGTTTTTATCATCACAGAGTTTTCATGCTGTTCATTTCCTTATGGTCCTCGGAGTATAAAATATCGCTCTCATTCCATAATGATCTCCGCATTGCAAGGTCATTAAATAAATGTATCATTTGAAACAATAAACCATAGGGCAAGTCGAATGGGTAATGTTTCAGCCACCGGCTCTAATAACTTGTCAACGTTAAAAATCAGTTAGTTCACACAGTTGATTCACAGTTTTAAGCCGCATTGAATACTTCAAAAATTAGAATACAATATTGTTATTTCTTACTCTCGAACTCTCTATAAAATAATGTCGAATTAAATAGTTTATTCCCGGTGTTTTGCGCATACATGTATTATATAGAATACGACAATGAACACAAGACGACATGAACAAAAAGAATGCTCTCCAATCTTGAATTCAATGTTTGTTTCTCATTATTCTGAATAGACGCGCAACTCTGAACCGTTGGACTCATTTCATTCTACTCGTCTTGCACCATCGTCGTTGCCTCTACTCGTATCAAAACAGGATCGTATCTCGGAATTTCACTCATTAAAGCATCTGTGGGGCTCACAGGAGTCTTATTTTTCTATTGGCTCATAAATAAATTATGCATCGCGAAATATAACTACTTAAGATAAACAAAATAATAATTTATGTGAGGGTTGTTTGTCGGCAAGAGTTAATAATGGTAGCTGCCGCCTCTAATTAAGCTCAGTAGAACGGTCTTGAATACGAATATTCTGACTGATATGCCAGGCGGTGTTTGCTGGTGAGAATTAAGATGCCGAAAAGCACGAGCTCATGAATTTGCGGGGAATTGTAGGGGATAATGTTAAGCTAAAGAAAGTTTAGCACAAATCAAAATTTTAATTGTATCAATTAGCCTTAAGTCTTTACTCGTTGCGCGGTCAACGAGTCTAGTAACATTATATGATAAGCGGTTAACTGTACATAATCAACCTCGTATACCGCAGAGTAAGTTAACACGGGACGCCGTCATGTCCTCAATCATCAAACAATGCACCACTCACATGGATAGGCTACGAGTAAACCATAAAGCACAGATGTATGTTTATATTGTCGTCTTAACTGCACCAGTACTAGTTGAACATCACAGCATGGGACTGAATAATTGAAATGAACCTTCGAAACCCCTCCGTCTGTCACTGGATCGTCCAGTGACCCCTCCGTCTGTCACTGGATCGTCCAGTGACCCCTCCGTCTGTCACTGGATCGTCCAGTGCCCCTATATCTGTCACTGGATCGTCCAGTGACCCCTCCGTCTGTCACTGGATCGTCCAGTGCCCCTCCGTCTGTCACTGGATCGTCCAGTGCCCCTACGTCTGTCACTGGATCGTCCAGTGACCCCTCCGTCTGTCACTGGATCGTCCAGTGCCCCTCCGTCTGTCACTAGATCGTCCAAGTTAGTTAGTTTAGAATAAAATAAAATATTGGTTGATTTTGCCGGATCGCAACTCAATGCAGTAACATTTACATTTGAAATTAAAATAGATTAGAACAAATTGTTGCGGAGACCCCGACAAATGAAAGAAAATTATGATTTGTAAACATTCCCCAAGCTAACACCACCTCTCCCAATACTGTAACATCAAACCAGACCGGTCCATACTGGACGTCAGAGTCCCATCCCAACATGAGCAACATGACCAAATGAAGTCCCCTGCATTTGCCTTTGTAGATTGCCGTATGTCTTAACGAGAAAGAACGTCTCTCCCTCAGCGCATTTAGCGAAGGATTCCGTCGGCTCCAGCAAACAGGAAAACTAGTCTGCTTTTGGAGAGTTTTTCTGGACTCAAGGTGTTGGCGAGGAAATGGAAGAGATGATTGCTTAGGGAAGGACTCGTACGAAAGAGTGGGAATGAGTGTGTGAAGGGTCGTTGGCGTTTGAATGTCTTTCCACACGTCATTGGTGTATGAGCGCAACCATACTGCAAATATGAGAACTGGACAAAATAATGTGGATTAGAAAAAATATGAATTAGGAATGTCCCGTTCCTTGACCACTCTCCGAATCTAGGAACTAGATGGAACTGATGTCTAACGATGAAATTTCCACATAGTCTTTCCACTTTACAGAGACGTCATTGTTATATACATTACTGCTAATTCTGGGGTAGCTAACGAATTAAGTTAACAAGCACTGAAATGATATAATTTCCGCATCTTGAATTGACCGGTGAAGATGGACCCCTTAATTTAATATAATCTGAATTGAATATTTCAGTAAATAAAGAGTTATACCTTAGACGTTAACCAATACACAAATCAACAAGTGCGCCAATTAATGGCGTTGTTGCCTACATGGTCGTAGGACTGGAAATTAGTCCAGTCTATAAAACCTTGTCATTTTCTGGGATGTGCCTCTATTTCTCCTCTGGCTGGACGAGCACAGGTTTAGCACCGGAAAAGACGTCGCCTTCTTTTCTCAGGTGTGTGCTCAGGTGTGTGCTCAGGTGTGTGCTCACCTCGTGAATGAGATAATCGTTTCTTCTTCGTTCTCCGGATTCATCAGCCCGTTTTTGTAACGGTAAACAGATTCTTTCCACACCGCATATCTGATTACTAATTGCATGAAGCTCATTGCCGCGGTAGTCGTCAAATAATCAAAGTGTCCTGTGTTGTGAAAGAGTCAATCAAATTAAACGGTATAATTGTTGAGCTATTAAACCTGAGAATTGTATTGCAATTGAGGTACAATAAGACGATTAACATCACAGCCAAAAAATGAAGTATTAGGTACTGTGAGAATGTACCATTGCGTTACGTACGGTTCTTCGGGAAGGTATCGCAGGCTAGTATTACACGAGACCAGTTTCCGCAAAAAGTATAAATTATCTGCATCGGCTGCATCGGCCTTTCCGGTGTTCGATTTTTCTACTGAGAATGAATAAATTTCTCATATAAACTAATATCTGATACAAAAAATCATACTTTAAATGATACATACACCTAATAACAATGAAAAATATCGTGGTGATTTTAATGATTCATCTCTGTGTGCGCGCCCTTCGGAGTAGCTCTCACTGGCTCGCGTCAGAGCTCGGATGGAAATAGACCTCCTTTAAAATGAAATGTGACTCGAAGCTAAATCTGCCGAATTCAAGTTTAAGTCCGTAATTTATAACTGATTTTATAAGTGGTATCAATTTTATAGTACGATATAGTGAAATATCGGAATTCGCTAAATATTTTTTAAAGCGACAGCATCAGCGAAAATGGAATATTGGCATCGATCAAAATTTGGGTAATGTATACATATACAGATGGCTCTAATACCAGTAGATCGATCAATTTATGCAAAATGAAACAAACATAATCTGGCTAAGATGATTCAAGAAAATAAATACAAATATTTGGAGATGAGTAAATTTCATTTGTTGCATTATACCCTGCACATTGGTAATAAAAATAATATATAATGGAGAAAAAACTGAACAACGCAATTTTTAGTTTTCAATTCCAATTGTATAAATATATATATGAAAATATTTTGTAAATATCTAGTAATATATCTCGTCGATGGATAATATTTGAAACAATTATAAGTGTTCTGCCACTTTCAGACATGAAGCATTACTTATTAGCAGCAGTTTGTGAATGAATGACCTCAAGATTGCAATTATTTTCCAAAAACGAGTGATCATTTCGCTTCTGCACTGAAATAATATTTCAGAGCTATTACAATAAATTCTTCAAGTGGTTGCCAAAAAAAAGTTGCTCTGTTTAGGACCGATTGCCAAGAGGAATGCAAAGGTATTTATTGTAGTTACCTTAATGAATCTATTTACCTAACAATACTTTCATTGCATTACAGTGTATTATTTCCTATCAATTCTATTGAATCAAAACAATCATGATATTGTCATAGATGAATCGTCTAATCGTCTTGCATATAAAGTCTCAGCAGTACTGAGACGTACCAACTGACGTCATGTCAGCGCTTGGCACGTGGAGCTGAGCGGGACGATGGGCAGAACGGCGGGCGGGGCAACCTGTCCAGCCTATAAATCTTGGACAAACCCACCTCCATTCAAGACCGTGTCGTCTCAAAGTGGCGCCGATACTCATGTGAAAGTATGCAATTATGCTATTTGTAGACAAAGTACTAACAATTTTTCACATTTTATTGAACGATCATATTGATGATTATTGTATTGAAGAATAGCTTAAAGGAGAGCAACAGATAATGGCGCATTGAAGAAATATGAGGAAGTATTAATTTTATGTAGGATTGTAAAGACCACGCGTGGCTAATTGGGTTAAAATAGGTGAATCGCAGTTGTCGATTTGTGGACCTTTGCACCTCCTTATTAATAACATTGTAAACACTAACTACAGTTGGTCTTTTGTTCTTTTTCCAGATGAAAATAAGTGTACTCGAACGAAAAAAATGAATGAAACGATTACTAATATGAATGACCAATTGCATCACATATCAAACTGAACCACATAAAATATGTTAACTCTAAATGTCGACAAAACGCAGGTTTTGATATTTTAAAGAAGCTATACCTAACCCACAGGTCAAATTTAAAGATCAATTAGTTGCATATGTTGGATAAGCAAACATTTCTCTTTGTAACAGCACAGTGAAAACAGAGATTTAACTGGAACAATATCGTATTCTTTGTTTATGTAAAATTAACCACATCGTGAGCAATCCCACATAGAAGTAGAAATTGTTTAACTTCTTTTGCAAAAAGTATTTTACACTACAGCCTTATTCAGCCCTTTCTGAATTTATGTATGAATGTGTGTGCATTTACTTCTTACGAAACTCATCTAAGGCCTATCAATCTTAGTCAATCGTGTGTCATTAGTCCACTAACGCAGGCTTGCTGACGTGAGCACAATTTACCTCTCCTATGTCGATGGAATATTCTTCCACTGTGTCACATCATGAACCTTTCCAACGCAGTGCTGGAAAGCTTTGAACACATTAACTCATATTGGAAACAATTATTTCGTAATAAAGAACCTTACGTATAATCTTCGTGTCAATGCGGATGTGCAAATTCACCCTAACTCATCAATAAAAATACAGGACTGTTAAAACTTAGAATTCGATTTCTTCCGATAAAAGAACGAGTAGCAGCATAGGTACCTTAAACAGCATAGGTACCTTAAACATAAAAGAACGAGTAGTAGCATAGGTACCTTAAACATGAGCAGTATAGGTACCTTAAACATGAGCAGCATAGGTACCTTAAACATGAAATTAAATTACACTTGATGGAACTTTTACTCGCAAAAGTTCTTGGTAAGTAAGTTACTTGCTGCATGCAATTTAACAAGCCAAGTATTTGTAATAAATTTGTGCCATTCCGTTACGATGTTTGTTGCTCGTTGCATAGACTTGCGCTTCCTTCCATCTCGTACTATCGGAAACCTGTTTAACTATGAGCCAAAATCCTACAGCTCATTGAAATGTTTTTTGTAATTGAACTACCATCTCTCATGTTAACTTTGTAATAGTGCAAAATTTGTGTCCTGTATATCAAACATTACATGAATAAATGTAATATAAATTCTCAAGTTGGATAATTTATGCTCTAAAGTTTTCTACTAGAAGTCAGTGTAAACAGTCTACTTTAATAATTACAGAAACGATAGTAGATCTAACCTATTTTTCTTATTTGTCTGTAAACCAATAACGCAGTGGGAGGCTTCCTCTAGTCTGCCTTATTAATCAAATGAGAACAGTAGCAGTTGAGAAATAAAGGTGAATTTATGTACTGCTCCTACTACTAAGTTAATATTAAGCATATATTCAAGTAGCAAATGTTTTCTTCAAAGCAGCGCACGTTGACAAAAATCTGGACATATTGCATGTGTTTGAATTCCTCATGCAATATTTCATTCAGGTATTATACAGATATGAATTTCATATCTCAAATCTTAAAATCCTCAAATTCATGAAAAGTTTTCTTCTTAAATATGCCTAACACTAAATTCTTTCCCCCATGTTTTATAATGTTTGAAAATAGTTTAGAAAGCTCTCTTCTTAGAGTTAGTTACGGTGAGGGGCAGAGTTTCCACCCACAAACAAATTGTATTTCTGTCATGATTTTCATGACTCACAATTTTTTTATGCTAAAAGTTTATTTACCTCTGAAAATGTGTGTAACTATGCTAACTATGCTTTCTTGAAATGTGGTGTGTCTTAGGTATAAATTTTTCAACCCTGGTATGCAGCTTTTTTTCGAAAAGCCTGACACTTGAACAACTATATTTTTTGATCCCAAAGCCCCGTACAATATTTGTCGTCGTTACGCTTGAATATCAGCAGGTAATGAAACAAAAATATGTGTGAGCCATTCCACATTATAGTGAAATTGTTTACTGGTTTGCAAATTCCATCGTTTATGATGAATCCGTTCTGTAAAGCAGCCCTAATCATAATTGTCGACAACAAGTGATTTGGATGGAGCAGTTTGCGATCGCCCAATATTGATCGACCATTGCAGGATGCGGTCGGTGAGATATAAAAGAAACGGTGTCGCATAGGTCCCACCATGGATGAATGGGAGACTCTGCCATATGTCACGACAGTGGTGAGTATGACTGCAATTTGCCAATCGCAGTCCTGTTTTGATAAGGGTACTGCGATTTGCAAATCACAATCCTACTTTTCAGAAATGTCTACGTTGGTTTGCACGCCCTGTTTCACGGTTGCTCAGGTGAGTGACTCAGGTGTGAGCGGTGGTGAGCGGTGAGCGGTGGTAGTTGTTGATGGTTTGTAATGTAAATTTGGTTGAGTTTCGGGTAAATATAGGTAAGTATTATTTTTCTAGTTTATGTATCGTAATAATTTATGTCCGTTCATGCTGTTAGAGTTTATTTAATTGTTTTGTCATATCCGCAAGAAATGATGGCCTGGTGTATGGCAGATTGGTTGTATGTGTAGGATATATTTTATTTTAATTGTA
>SDVV010016797.1:0-14147 GCA_016164225.1 Gammarus roeselii | reverse complement strand
AACAGTCGACTGAGCAGCACTGCCACCATGTCATCGGAGCAGCTCTGCCACAATCGTCGTCAGAGGCGCATGTCACAACAGTCGACTGAGCAGCACTGCCACCATGTCATCGGAGCAGCTCTCCCACAATCGTCGTCAGAGGCGCATGTCACAACAGTCGACTGAGCAGCCCTGCCACCATGTCATCGGAGCAGCTCTGCCACAATCGTCGTCAGAGGAACACGTCACAACAGTCGACTGAGCAGCCCTGCCACCATGTCATCGGAGCAGCTCTGCCACAATCGTCGTCAGAGGCGCATGTCACAACAGTCGACTGAGCAGCACTGGGACCATGCCATCGGAGCAGCTCTGCCACAATCGTCGTCAGAGGCGCATGTCACAACAGTCGACTGAGCAGCACTGCCACCATGTCATCGGAGCAGCTCTGCCACAATCGTCGTCAGAGGTGCATGTCACAACAGTCGACTGAGCAGCACTGCCACCATGTCATCGGAGCAGCTCTGCCATAATCGTCGTCAGAGGCGCATGTCACAACAGTCGACTGAGCAGCCCTGCCACCATGTCATCGGGGCAGTCCCGTTATGGTGGCTCTACCAAAACAGTGGTCAGAGCAGCCCGACCACAACAGTCGTCATAGTCACCCTGCCACAATAGTCGTCATGACAGCCCTGACACAACAGTCGTCATGACAGCCCTAACACAACTGTCGTCACGACAGCCCTAACACAACTGTCGTCACGACAGCCCTTACGCAACTGTCGTCACGACAGCCCTTACGCAACTGTCGTCATAGCAGTTATGACACCACAGTCGTCAGAACAGCTCTCCCACAACCGTCGTCATGTCAGCAATGGTACAGCAGTCGTAGTGGCAGCCCTGTAACGACAGTGGTCAGAGCAGATCTGCAACAACAGTCGACATGGCAGCCCTGCCACAACAGTCGACATGGCAGCCCTGCCACAACAGTCTTCAGAGCAGCAATTTTCTCAGCAGCCTCGCTTTAATAGACGTCAGGGCATCCCTGTCACAACAGACGTCATGGCATCCTTGCCACAACAGTCGACATGGCAGCCCCATCACATGAGTCTACATGGCTGCCCTGCCACAACAGATGTAGTGGCAGCTTTGCAGTGACAGTCGATTTGACAGCCCTGCCACAACAGTCGACTCGGCGAGCCTGCTGCAGCAGTTGTCACGGCAGCCCTCCCGTAACAGTGTTCAGAGCAGCTTGTCACAATATTTACCCATAATAATTTCACCCTTACATCAATTTATGCATTCAGTTTATAGTGCATTGCATAAATTACGTTTGGACAGCTGTTCATGTGTCACTCAAAGCACTCGCAATGATACAGTCGTTAACTATCACTGAAGAATAAATTATTTGAATCAGGGTTTCTCCAAACTTTTGCAGTCTGAGCATCGGGTTGCAAAGTTATTGCTATGACCCGTAACTGGGAGGCTCCTTTACATCTAAAATGTTTTAGCCACCATACGTAAAGGTTACATGAATAGTGCACGACTTTGGATTCGCCACTGTTTGGCAATAGCTGCACTCGGTAACGCTCACTCCAGTAAATGCTATGTTATTAACACAACAATTTACAGCCACGTGCCGCATAAAGAACGGTTTAAATGTTTGTTAGTTTCGGCTGTCCTTTCTTTTTCATCACCCCTCGCATTTGTTGTGCGCTGCATTAGCTCGGCGCCCACTACGCTAACGTATTAGCTCGGCGCCCACTTCGCTACCGTATTAGCTCGGCGCCCACTTCGATAACGCATTAGCTCGTAGCCCACCTTTTTAACGCATTAGCTCGGTGCCCACTTCGATAACGCATTAGCTCGGCGCATACTTCGCTAAGGCATTAGCTCAGGGCCCATTTAGCTAACGCATTAGCTCAGCGCCCACTTTGCTAGCGCATTAGCTTCTCGCCCATTTCCCTAACGCATTCGCTCGTCGCCCACTTCGTTAACGCATTAGCTCGGCGCCCACTTCTTTAACCCCTTACGTGGTACCGTCACCGAGTGTTGCTTCAGGCTGGCGAATGTATTGGGGATTTTTCCCTAGTTCACAAAGGTTCTCTGAAACAAAGAGTATGGTGTGAAATCAAAATGTATACTGTGGTGCCCACACTGGTGTAGTTCGATACCGTAGGGTATTGGGTCCTTGACGACGTGTTACGTTATGTTGCGTGCAGCTGAATAAATTTGCTGTTTACAATGCGAGCATTTGTTTGAACTTTCCTACCCAAACTAACCTAACTAGGGGCACGTGGCAAAAGTATATAGTTCTAACCCGCGATGCAAACGTACGTGTCATTATTTATGTATTGACTGCTCCATGATATCCAACTACCCCGTCTTAACCAGCAAGGTTTCCATAAACGTATCTTACAAAATAGTGATCTTTTGCACATTAGCGCCTTCACTAATTAGCAGTTACGTCAGTAGCGGTTACGTCGGAAGCAGTTTCTTCAGTAGCAGTTACGTCGGAAGCAGATACGTCAGTGGCAGTTACGTCAGTAGTGATTACGTCGGAAGCAGTTACTTCAGTAGCAGGTACGTCAATAGCAGTTACGTCAGTGGCAGTTACGTCAGCAGTGGTTACGTCGGAAACAGTTACTTCAGTAGCAGTTACGTCGGAAGCAGTTACGTCAGTAGCAGTTACGGTAGTAGCAGTTACGTCGGAAGCAGTTACGTCAGTAGCGGTTACGTCGGTAGCGGTTACGTCGGAAGCAGTTACGTCAGTAGCAGTTACGTCAGTAGCAGTTACGTCAGTAGCAGTTACGTCAGTAGCAATGACGTCAGTAGCGGTTATGCCGGAGCTGTTACGTCAGTAACGGTTACGTCGGAAGCAGTGACGTCAGTAGCGGTTACGTCAGTAGCAGTTACGTCAGTAGCAGTTACGTCAGTAGCGGTTAAGTCGGAAGCGGTTACGTCGGGAGCAGTTACGTCAGTAGCGGTTACGTCGGAAACGGTTATGTCAGTAACGGTGACGTCGGAAGCGGTTACGTCAGTAGCGGTGACGTCGAAAGCAGTTACGTCAGTAGCGGTGACGCCGGAAGCGTTACGTCAGTAGCGGTGACGTCGGAAGTGGTTACAACAGCAGCGGTGACGTCGGAAGCGGTTACGTCGGAAGCAGTTACGTCAGTAGCTGTTACGTCAGTAGCAGTTACGTCAGTAGCAGTTACGTCAGTAGCGGGGACGTCGGAAGCGGTTACGCCAGTAGCGGTTACATCGGAAGCGGTTACGTCGGAAGCAGTTACGTCAGTAGCGGTGACGTCGGAAGCGGTTACGTCAGTAGCGGTGACGTCGGAAGCGGTTACGTCGGAAGCAGTTACGTCAGTAGCGGTGACTTCAGAAACGGTTACGTCAGTAGCGATGACGTCGGAAGCGGGGACGTCAGTTGCAGTGACGTTGGAAGCGGTTACGTCAGTAGCGGTGACGTCGAAAGGGGTTACGTCAGTAGCGGTGACGTCGGAAGCGGTAACGTCAGTAGCGGTGACGTCGGAAGCGGTTACAACAGTAGCGGTGACGTCGGAAGCGGTTACGTCAGTAGCGGTGACGTCGAAAGCAGTTACGTCAGTAACGGTGACCTCGGAAGCTACATGCACATTTATATTGAGAATTGGGAGCAGTAAAGTGAACTGGACAGTTTGTGTCGCGTGTTATGGTAGGCCTAGCGAAAGTGAGCTCATAAAATAGCTAACTGTTTTGACAATGGCAGCTTCGTGGTTTCTCTATAGACAGCCACTCCCTGTAACTCTTCGGCATGAACATCCCTCGTGCATTCACCATGGACGAATAGTGTTGGTGTCTAAAATGTATTTATATTCGAAGCTAGACTCCAATATAGTTCGGGTTATCTTGTTTACCTTCTGCTCAAATTGGTGCACCAGTGATGCATCATTAACACGGTTAAGGTACAAAGGACGTGCCCTGTTCCATTCGCTACTAAGTCAGGTAATATACTGCTTCTCTTTTATGCTTGCCACACCCTAATATGGACATGTGGGTTTGGTATTGGGGGCCATGAATTGATAAGACACCGAGACCCCAATAGGAGTGAGGCGGCAGTGGATATTCCCATTCTGTATTCCATTCTGGTGGGAAAAAAATTAAACCATGATCTAGCAAATTTAAGTTGTGATATGCAAACGAAATGTTTTTGTTTCAAGCTGCAGTAACTGCGTCAAGTTGTTCCTCTGAAAAAATAATTCTCTAAGAGTATCCATGTTATTGTTTTTACGTATTAATAAATCACCATAATGGCCGCTATCTGCTGGAGTTTTAAAGATGCCTCTTCATATAATTTTATTTGCGTTCAAATGACTCAATTCAAGTCGATTAGAGGCAACCTTGATGGTGAATCCCCTCATCCATGAGGCAATGTCGAGCTTCTGCCTCGACGTCACCGCCAGAGTGTGTCCCCTTTCCATCAAACCTGGCTTGACTGGCGCATGCATCCCGAATACAGAAGTGCGAGCTGACGCGCTTTTTCTCTGCAATTCAAATGCAGAAAGGCGAACATTCTGTGGCCGCATTTGATATGCCGTAAAACGTAACCCGCCACGCCGGGAAACGATGCTCCAGGCTCCTGTTGAACGACGGTGATCATGGCGATGACGACGATCATTTCTGACTGGGATTGGCCGTTTATCGAAAAATGTTGGCCCGTGAATGAGATTTGGATCAGAAGCTCGGCAGATGAATGACCTTGACATACCTGACTCTTAAATGCACATGACAAATATGTGATATACAATGGACTAGGCGAAAGTTTATATGCTTATATACAAAAATATTTTCTTTGGTTCCAACCTGATATAACGAATACTCTAGTGCTCACATGGTCAAGTTGAACGAACGTGAAGTAATTAGAAAGGAATAATTGGTGGCATATCTCAATACCTCTTCAGATACCAGCTGGCATATCTCAATACCTCTTCAGATACCAGCTGGCATATCTCAATACCTCTTCAAATACCGGTTGGTATTTCTCAGTACCTCTTCAAATACCGGTTGGTATTTCTCAATACCTCTTCAAATACCGGTTGGTATTTCTCAATACCTCTTCAAATACCGGTTGGTATTTCTCAATACCTCTTCAAATAAGTATACCTGTATCAGTGCAAGAGCTCATCACAACTCAATGATCTGAGTTCCCGCAGTCAGACTGTATCAGTGCAAGAGCTCATCACAACTCAATGATCTGAGTTCCCGCAGTCAGACTGTATCAGTGCAAGAGCTCATCACAACTCAATGATCTGAGTTCCAACACTCAGACTGTAGTAGTGCGCGGGTTCATAACAACTCAATAATATGCAGGTTTGTGCTTTATGCTAAAATATTCCCATTATTCCCACTCAGATGACTGTTTTATTGCGACGCATAACACACAATTCAGGTTGTAACTTCCATTGTATCTGATCGGAGGTCACTTGATGAAGTCGCCGAGAAGACACCTCATTAAAAAATTATACAGTGAAAAATATCCTCTCTCGATCACATTACCCTTATATTTATTCACTGGGGTCAATGCATCCACTGTACTTTACATAGTATATATTGATTGAATAATCGAATTCACTCATATTTCAATGATGGAATAGTTAAACAAGTATCCTTCATTAACAAACATTCCCTCATCCTCACATGAATTATACGTGTTTTTTCCTCCCACAATCATTGAAACCTCAACGAATTTAGAATTTCTTATCATTTTTGACATAATAATGATGATTAGCACAAATACAGGGGTTGAAAGACGAGAGGGACAAAGGAGCACCCAAAATAAACAGTGTTTCAGCCGTACTAAAAAACTGTAAACCAACCATTTTTGCAGATACTGAGGTGTCAAATTTTAGTCTAGAATATAAATTGTACATAAAATGTAACCTTTTCATCTGATATTTTTCATATATTAGGCATCAGTTCACTTTGTGGCATATCGTTGACAATACGGCTCTCCTGTCAGATGAAGGCTTGGCTGATATGCATCTAACAATCGAGCAGCCAGTCTCGCATTTCCATCAGCCGCACCAAATGCCAGATGCATATCAGCCATTTGACAAGCAAGGCGTGCAGTCAACGCTATGGCGCGGAGTGACCTGATGCAAGCAAGGCGTGCAGTCAACGCTATGGCGCGGAGTGACCTGATGCAAGCGAGGCATGCAGTCAACGCAATGGCGCGGAGTGACCTGATGCAAGCGAGGCATGCAGTCCAAGCTATGGCGCGGAGTGACCTGATGCAAGCAAGGCGTGCAGTCGACGCTATGGCGCGGAGTGACCTGATGCAAGCGAGGCATGCAGTCAACGCAATGGCGCGGAGTGACCTGATGCAAGCGAGGCATGCAGTCCAAGCTATGGCGCGCGGAGTGACCTGATGCACTATCTCTTCATTTACAACTTAGATTGTAAGTTATAACTTGACACCTCAGTATCTGGAAAACTAGGAGGCTCAGAGTATTTTGGTACTAACAAACAGGTGTTTATTTTAAGTGCACTTATACCTATACAGTCATAGTTTGCACCTCTCGTTTTTTAAAACCCAGTGCCTTGCAAGAATATGTTTATGTTGAATAACATTAACAAATGAGGCCGATTTTGCAATCACATTTTCAAGTTTGAGAGCTGCTATCAGTTTGCAAAGGCACTAAAGTATCGTCGTAATGAAAATGAAACTTTTGAAGCAACTTACTGTAAAAAGCATTTGCTTTGCTGTGAGGCAAGAGAAGATGTCCGTCGAAAAGCTAGATTTTTTCCTAAATGTTGCACATCATGATTTCAAACGTTTCTAATTCATATATATTATTCGCTTGCTGCTTGTATATAATCATTTCTAAGGTAACATTTGTTCACAAGCTTTATTCGTTGATCCTGACCCCTTTTCTTCTCCCCTATCGGCAAGTGCGTGAAGAAGTAGTCTTCTTCGCTCGTTAGTCCCGAGGCTGACAGAGGCTGAAGAGTATACTAGTCCCAAGGGTGTCCCCCTGTTGGATAGCACAGCCAGGCCATCCTGCGGGACTCATCATGTTAACACCAACAACTCACGTTTGGTTTGCTTGAAGCAGTTTTTAGCAGCTTCTAGCAGCAGCTTTTAGCAGCAACTTCTAGCAGCAGCTTCTAGCAGATCTAAGCAGTGCTTTCCAACGTCAAGTTGGGCTAGTTTACTTGTAGCAGCGCTGAGCAGCCGAAACCAAATCTTTCCAACGCCATAAGAGTTACATTCGGTTTTATCTTATCTCTACAGAGCTATGACTGCAGAGCTGATATCTCTACAGAGATATGACTGCAGAGCTGATATCTCTACAGAGCTACTACTACAGAGCTGATATCGTTACAGAGCTATTACTGCAGAGCTGACATCTCTACAGAGTTATGACTGCAGAGCTGATATCGCTACAGAACTATTACTGCAGAGCTGATATCTCTACAGAGCTATGACTGCAGAGCTGATATCTCTACAGAGCTATTACTGCAGAGCTGATATCTCTACAGAGCTATTACTGCAGAGTTGATATCTCTACAGAGCTATTACTGCAGAGCTGATATCTCTACAGAGCTATTACTGCAGAGCTGATATCTCTACATAGTTGTTACTGCAGAGCTGATATCGTTACATAGCTATTACTGCAGAGCTGATATCTCTACAGAGTTATGACTGCAGAGCTGATATCGCTACAGAACTATTACTGCAGAGCTGATATCTCTACAGAGCTATTACTGCAGAGTTGATATCGCCACAGAGCTATTACTGCAGAGCTGATATCTCTACAGAGCTATGACTGCAGAGCTGATATCTGTACAGAGCTATGACTGCAGAGCTGATATCTGTACAGAGCGATTACTGCAGAGCTGATATCTCTAGAGAGCTATGACTGCAGAGCTGATATCTCTACTGAGCTATGACTGCAGAGCTGATATCTCTACTGAGCTATGACTGCAGAGCTGATATCTCTACAGCACTATAAATGAAGAGCTGATATCTCTACAGAGCTATGACTGCAGAGCTGATATCTCTACAGAGCTATGACTGCAGAGCTGATATCTCTACAGAGTTCTGAATGCAGAGCTGATTCTGAAATGCGTTGGAATACTGATAATAATTGAAATATTGATACTATTTTGCCTTTTGGAAACTTCTTTATGTTTCATTCAACATTATTGTTTCTAAAAACACTAGATCGATTTACCTCATAATTTGTTTTTTCTTATATCAAACAATAAATTTAAATCGGAATGACATTTTGTGTTTTTAAGCCCCTTCGGCTCCGGGATGCTGGCGTTGTGATCAAGGAGTAGTTGTATGAGGAGAAGTTCCACAAAGAGTAGTTGCATAAGGAGTAGTTGTTCTAGGAGTAGTTGTATAAGGAGTAGTCGTATAGGAGTAATTGCATTAGGAGTAGTTGTACATGGAATAGTTGTAGAAGGAGTAGTTGTACAAGGAGTAGTTGCATTAGGAGTAGTTGTATATGGAGTAGTTGTATAAGGAGTAGTTGTACAAGGAGAAGTTGCATAAGGAGTAGTTGCATAAGGAGTAGTTGTTCAAGGAGTAGTTGTATAAGGAGTAGTTGTATTAGGAGTAGTTGCATAAGGAGTAGTTGTATATGGAGTAATTGTATAAGGAGTAGTTGTACAAGGAGTAGTTGTATAATGAGTAGTTGTATTAGGAGTAGTTTCATATGGAGTAGTTGTGTAAGGAGTAGTTGCATAAGGAGTAGTTGTATAAGGAGTAGCTGTATAAGGAGTAATTGTATAAGGAGTAGTTGTATAAAGAGTTGTTGTATAAGGAGTAGTTGCATAAGGAGAAGTTGCATAAGGAGTAGTTGTATAAGGAGTTGTTGTATAAGGAGTAGTTGTTCAAGGAGTAGTTGTATAAGGAGTAGTTGTATAAGGAGTAGTTGTATAAGGAGTAGTTGTATAAGGAGTAGCTGTATAAGGAGTAGCTGTATAAGGAGTAATTGTATAAGAACCAGTCACTTGTAGCTTTACTCGTCGCCACTTCAAATTGTTTATCAACGCAAATTAGGAGAGAAGGGATAGACACATCCTAATGAGCTCTCCGAATGTTTGCTAACCAAACTTCCGCTGCTCCGGAAGTTACACAGGCTTGAAAGTCTGACCTTGAGGCTTAGAGTTCACACAAGTCTGAAACATTGTTAACATATTATGACGTATAGGTCTGAATGGGCTCCTAAGTACTATGTATTTAGAAACTGAATCTTCTAGAAATCCGCAAAAGCGAACAAAAGGTGGGGGAATATAAATTTTCTCATATGTATGATAATTTCATAAATAGAGAAACAGATTTAATTTTCAGCTTCCGAGTTAAGGACCAGACGAAGAATTTATCCAAGTGTTTTGCTCGTTGCAAAAAATCACTACGTGTTCCCGAATTTTGACAATTTGAATTGAACAATATTTCTAACCAATTTTTTTGACATTTGTATAATCAGATGCCAAGCTATGACCGGCAGACAAAGTTGTTCCCTCAAATGGTTTGTCCCTCCCATGTTTCGTCTATAATTATTCAATGAATATTACTCCTAATTGTCAGAACGATCGTTGCATCAGCATGCAGGCTTCATCCGCTGATTACTGTTAACTCAAGCTAATCTTTCGATATCAATCATTTGCATAAGCTTCAAGATGAATTCTCTCCTAACTGATTACGGTGAGGTTCTACATTTAATCAGATAACACGTGGCTTCCGATCATTTTATCATTACCATTAGCCTCCTACAGCATTACCATTACCATTGGCCTCCTACAGCATTACCATTACCATTAGCCTCCTACATCATTATCATTACCATTAGCCTCCTACAGCATTACCATTACCATTAGCCTCCTACAGCATTACCATTACCATTAGCCTCCTACAGCATTACCATTGCCATTAGCCTCCTACAGCAAATACGTATGGAAGCAAAATGACCTTATCACCGAATATTATTGACATTAATGATGTTATCATGGTTTATTTTTTGTAATACTCAGTGATATTAGAACAGAGCAACATCATTCTATTAGGTCTCGATGTTGTTATTTGAATGACGCTCCACCCTCTTTTCTGATTGTAAAGGCACTGATCTCGAAAATAGATTTTTGTATTGGTAATGATTACAAACTCAAAAACAATCGTCCACCTTATTGATTTCATTTTGAACACACTCTACGACACATCATAAGCAGCAAAATATAAGGGTGTTGTTTGCCATTACCCTCTGAGACACGTCATAGTAGCACAATATAAGATGTTCTATTTAAATACTCCTTGCGAGACATCATAAGCAGCACAATTATAAGGGTACTGTTTTCTAGAATCCTCTAAGACACACCATAGTAGAACGATATAAGGTGTTCTATTCAAACACCCTCTACGACACATCATAAGCAGCATAATATAATAGTATGTTTTTTTCCTGCAATGAATTCAAAATGCATAACTCATAAGTCATTTAGTACACATTGACCAAATAGCATTTTCCATAATTATTAATATAATCTGATAAGTTTCTTTATTTTCAAGTACATATTTATCAGTAACCCATTTAGCGAAAGGACTCCAAAGAAACTTTGCGCACTTTGAGGCTCTCCTACCAACCTAATCTGCCAACTTCGTCCATTTGAAGCGACTTTAATGGAGTCCACGTAATCTCAGCTTTGAGGCTGCGAAGGAACAATCTTTGTTGCTTAAATTGAGTGCTTGTTAGTGGACATGAACCACTCTCATGGCTGCTGTTTGTGAACTAGTTCACTAGTTCAGGCTAAAGATTATGCGATCATGAACGTCTTGTTTTTATTATAAGCACGTTTTTTGTCACATGGATCAAGAGTTTGTTTGTAGAATCTAATTTATACATATTAATCTAATTCAAATATGCTGTGTCATCACAATCTGGCATGTGATTCTCTAAACGTTTTTTCAAACGATTGCTGCCTGTGACTTGAAAGTATATCTGTAGAAACTGACGTATGACCTACACAAAAATGTAAATATGTACAAGGCAATCAATATCAGGTATTTTTTGCTGGATTTGAAATGGAGAATTAGGGTCACAGAGGTGTCGAGAGGAAAGTAGAAGGCTGTTCTTATCCTGGCAAACCCCCGTACGACGGTTAGTACGAGTGAAAGGTACCTTCTCCCCAATGCATGCAATTCCTACTCCAAACCCGTTTTCCAGGCACTGCGAGAAGCGATTGTAGGCCATCACATACGTGCCTTATGTTCTGTAATATCGTACCCTCAATCCCGGCATTGAATGTATTCTACGTCACCGTGTACCATGAGCCTGTGCGTCGTGTATCATGAGCTTGTGCGCCGTGTATCATGAGCTTGTGCGCCGTGTATCATGAGCCTGTGCGCCGTGTATCATGAGCCTGTGCGCCGTGTGCCATGAGCCTGTGCGCCGTGTATCATGAGCCTGTGCGCCGTGTACCACGAGCCTGTGCGCCGTGAATCATGAGCCTGTGCGCCGTGTATCATGAGCCTGTGCGCCGTGTATCATGAGCCTTTGCGCCGTGTATCATGAGCCTGTGCGCCGTGTATCATGAGCCTGTGCGCCGTGTACCATGAGCCTGTGCGCCGTGTATCATGAGCCTGCGCGCTGTATATCATGAGCCTGTGCGCCGTGTATCATGAGCCTGTGCGCCGTGTATCATTAGCCTGTGCGCCGTGTATCATGAGACTGTGCGCCGTGTATCATGAGCCTGTGCACCGTGTATCATGAGTCTGTGCGCCGAGTATCATGAGCCTGCGCGCCGTGTATCATGAGCCCTGAATTAAAAGAGGGTACAACAATGTGATTAGTAATTTTACATTGCAAACAATTAAAGGCTCATTGGGTCATACACTTGTTTTGGTATTTGTGGCAACTTGAATTTTTAAATTTTGTAAATAAATTTCATGCGATATATTTAAATCAAATTTGTCATAATTCCACTTCACGGTGTCCTAATTTTTGATTGAATATTTTATTTATGTTCTAGCTGTCAAGTAATAACACACTTAAATATTTGAACTGTGTCGAATTTTCACTGAAATCAAAAAACTTCGCTTGCCAAAAATATTTTTATTACACTAGTATTAATTTTCATATATACTCAATTCCCACCGGGTCCTACTACAGTTAACATTAAAAATAACATAAAATAATTGATATCCTAATATTGTTTGCTTAACGTTTAAATCAGTTCCAGCGCTTCACAACATGCACTTCTAATAAGGACGCATTATGGGTGCTCGAGGGCTATTGTCAGTGCCCATCTGTGGTGATGAAAAGGAAGGAGGGAACAATACACGCTGAGGAAAAAGAGGAATCAATAAAATATGGCACAATCTGATGAGTGTGAAGTGAAGGGGTTTGTATTGTGGTCCTTTTATTGACATGGATGTAATTATAGCACGGTTGGAATGTTGTGTGTGGGTTGTTCAATGAACAAGTAAAGGAAGAGGCAAGCTGTTTAGGCTATACCAGCTATACAAGTGAAGCAAGTGTATGATAGGAAGCAAGTCGATATTCCTACTCCCATCATTGATTATGAGACAATCCAATTGCCTGAAAGTAGCACCGGAACAATCCTTGTAAAACATTTTGTTAATTGTACATTTCCTCAGCAGCAATGAACACGCACTATCTTACGATGAGTTAAAGCAGGTAAGGCATTTATGTGATAGAAATACAATGTGTGTAAAAATGGGTCGAATATATACAAACTGAGGATCCTTTGCCCTTGAACGTGTATGGATGACATGTTTGTAATAGCTAGAGGAATATTTGGAAGGCAACACAGTACTCAAAATATTTCCACGGAAAACATGTTATGTTTTATAACTAAGCTTAGAAATATTTCATATCTATACAAGGCACTTACATGTTAAGTAAATACATTTTCCAATCAGCCTCGTCAGGAATGTTTTGTGTTTCTGAGAATAATAAATTTATTATTTTGCCTGATAATAATACAGTGTTTTAATTCAATTTTTTCTTGCCCTCTTGACTGAAAATTCACGATTTAGATGTGATTAGAAAATGTGCAAATTGTATTCGACAGATCTCTGTTTATTTTTCGTTTTGCATAATATTTTTTAATGTAGATTTTATTTTGCCTGATGTTACTTTCCGTCGTGGCCACTGCATGGCATTCACTTCTAACTGGGGCTTATAATTTAATTATTTGTTTTGTATCTGAAATCCGCCGATTAGTATAACGTTAACAGGTAAGCTAATTTCTTCATTTGTCTAACGATTTTTGGTGTCAGTTGCACATCCCTCATTCATTTATATTGTTATTGCTTTGATACAATAATAATATAACTGCAACCCTTGCAGAATCACAGTCCATCAATTTGATACAAGATGCCCTCATAACAAACCGATCCTGATCGTCAAATCTTTACATCGTCTATCGTCTCGTAAAGGGCGCAAAATACCCAGTCGTCTTTGCAGACATTACCGCGAGTATGGAGGCTCGCTCGCCCGTAGTGACCAGCCGTCTTCGCAGGCATCACTGCGAGCATGAAGGCTCGCTCCCCCGTAGTGATTCGAATTAACTCTTTCGATTAGCGAACCTTTTGAGATTTTTCATATTGTTTCTGATTCTGCAATAATTCAAATCTGGTGTAACTTTACCTGTTACTTCTCCGTCACCCTCGTATATAATTAAAGAGTTGCTTGAAATAGGTTACCCCATTTACGGCACGACAGAGCGCGGATGCCCATGCACAGTGATGCCAGTATAGCCTTGATGCCAGCAAAGCCTTGATGCCAGTGGAGCCTTGATGCCAGTAGAGCCTTGATGCCAGTAGAGCCTTGGTGCCAGTAGAGCCTTGATGCCAGTAGAGCCTTGATGCCAGTAGAGCCTTGATGCCAGTAGAGCCTTGATGCCACTAGAGCCTTGATGCCAGTAGAGCCTTTATGAAAGTTGAGCCTTGATGCCAGTAGAGCCTTGATGCCAGTAGAGCCTTGATGCCAGTAGAGCCTTGATGCCAGTAGAGCCTTGACGCCAGTAGAGCCTTGATGCTAGTAGAGCCTTGATGCCAGAAGAGCCTTGATGCCAGTAGAGCCTTGATGCCAGTAGAGCCTTGATGCCAGTAGAGCCTTGATGCCAGTAGAGCCTTGATGCCAGTAGAGCCTTGATGC
>SDVV010016796.1:0-14147 GCA_016164225.1 Gammarus roeselii | reverse complement strand
CGAACTTGAGTCTCAGCAGATCCAATTATACTTTAAGAAAATGTATTGGACAGTAAAGTGGCAAATGGAGTTCAATGCAGACAAATTTGAAATTATGCTTAGAGTTTCTCACAAACACAAGCACGAATTTTCAATGTGCCGAACAAGACTGATCCTTGTCACCGAACAGAGGGAGATAATTCGGGGTCCTCATCAGTAACGACTTGAAAAAGAGCAAGCAATGTAAAGATGCCACCAAAGAGGCAACAATATTCTAGATCTCGTACAAAAACCGACAAAGTATTCTCAATTTATACATTGTATTTGTTAGACCGCATCTCGAGCATCCATCAAATTTTGAATATCGATATCTTAAAAAATAAGTTTTTTAAAATTAGATATGTGTCAACTTAGATCTGCCAAACGTATTCCTTTTCTGCGCAATAATTCGTACAAAAACAGACATTGTGAACTCAACCTACATTCGCCAAAGAAGCGTCTGGTTAAGAGGCGACATGATTGAAGTGTGGAAGGTAATAAAGAGTAAGGAAAACATCTGCCGAGCGAGCCTTTTCAGTCAAGATGCAAACGGATTGACAGGAATAATGTACACACACATCGTTGAAAAAAAATTCTGACTCGACATTACGCACAACTTATTCACATATACAGCTGTCGAAGTATGAAACAAACTTCCAGCGAAGGCTGTGAGCAGCGAAGCAATCAAAACATTCAAACCACAGCTCAAAAAATTCTACACGAATCGCCGTTAAATAGCTTCCGTTAATGACACGCTTACCAGCATTTTCGTTGAAAAAAGTGTACGGCATTGACAACCGCACGGTCAAAATAGTGCCCGGAAGTAGTACGAGCAGGGTAAGAACCAATTGCTCGGCATTGGTAACCGAGGGTAACAAAATGTTGTCTAGCAATGACACCGGTCAGCAATAGTTTAAGGAGGAATGAAACCGAGACAATCTCAGGTCTACATCGTTGATCAATGACTCTGTTAAGTTGCTAATTTACGTTGTTTCGACTGTGATCGTTAAATACCATCTCCTACTCCAACCTTTCCCTTTCCGGATCTTTTGAAAACCGGAAATACACAGACACGTGAGGCGCCCTTAGACGTTCTTCTTCAGAACTTAACTTCTTACTATAAAAAAGCCACCTAGTTTAGGTCGAAATGCCTCTTTTTGTCATTTTGCACGTGTAAATAAGTCTACCATCATGCATAATGATGATCTTCAGGATGGTGGTGCCAAGTGAGCTCCACCAGTCTGCATCATGATGACCTTCGCTATGGTGCGACTAAGGCTCTCAACCAGCTTCGCGATGGTGCAGCTAGACGCTCTTAACCAGCTTGACTAATGATGACCTTCGCGATGGTGCGGCTAGGTGCTCTCAACCAGCTTGACTAATGATGACCTTCGCGATGGTGCGCGGCTAGGTGCTCTCAGCCAGCTTGACTAATGATGACATTTGCGATGGTGCGGCTAGACGCTCTTAACCAGCTCGACTAATGATGACCTTCGCGATGGTGCGGGTAGGTGCTCTCAGCCAGCTTGACTAATGATGACATTTGCGATGGTGCGGCTAGACGCTCTTAACCAGCTCGACTAATGATGACCTTCGCGATGGTGCGGCTAGGTGCTCTCAGCCAGCTTGACTAATGATGACATTTGCGATGATGGTATAATACATACTCTACCATATCCTATTACCTAGTAAATGCATCACTCCCCGATTCCGCCTACATCATTGAGTGACCCAATTTGATGATTGATCTCCGACCATTAAAACATTACGCACAAACTGCATCAGCAACTTTCCATTAATTTGCATGAGGCACTAATCAATTGAAGGGAGGTGGGAGAGGGGGAGACGAGGGAGGACGCTGAGCAGTTGCAGGATTGGAATTACTGTCGATGATATAGAAACGATATGGCACAAATGTATTTGTGTACATGAATGTCGCTGCCGTAAATATCGGTCAATTTGATCGTTGAGAAAGACATAGCTTGTAAACTGCGTGACAATTTTGATGTGTGAAGATATTGACAGTCATTCTCTGCAAAAATGCAGCATATTTTATCATGTTTAGATAGTGTGGTCCGTTAACCATTGACGAGACAGCAGAGGCTATTCGGCATTACTGTTAAATTCGTTCTAGGAGAATGATGGTTGAAGGCCCATAGCGGTAATGCCGTGGCGTATTCTACGAGGGCAATGAAACGCAATGGTGATATATAACTAGCCACCAGCAAAACTGTCTACACGAACACAACGCATCTTTTCCGAGACAAAAGTCTTACACTACACAGGAGACGATCTCGTGAAGCCAAAACCGGAGTCGTCCACAAGCTTTGAAATGCAGTCGTTCATTCCATTTCTACGCCATCTGTTGATGCACCAGGTAACTGCAGTCACTAACTACTCACTTGCAGGGACACACCTCAATTCTTTCGGCATAGGGCTTGCGAACCGGTTTCAGCTACAATTTCCGAATCTTATTTTCCCCCTGCCTCTCTGCTTTGTTAGTCTGCCCTTCTTGGGGCTTTGCCTGCAACCAGTTTAGGTCCCACTGCTTGGATCGGTTGCCTGTGCTTTGTGTTTGCGAAACATTTTCCGGCCTAATCCTTTTTCGGTTCTGTGCTTCGTGTGTCTGCTCGACGCTTCTGACACAGGTTTGGCACCCACGTATCCTGTTCTGTGCTTCGTGTGTCTGCTCTACGCTTCTGACACAGGTTTGGTACCTACGTATCCAGTTCTGTGCTTCGTGTGTCTGCTCTACAATTCTGACACATGTTTGGCACCTACGTATCCTGTTCTGTGCTTCGTGTGTCTGCTCCATGCTTTTGACACAGGTTTGGCACCTAAGTATCCTGTTCTGTGCTTCATGTGTCTGCTCGACGATTCTAACACAGGTTTGGCCCCTACGTATCCTGGTATGTGCTTCGTGTGTCTGCTCTACGCTTCTGACACAGGCTTGGCACCTACGTATCCTGTTCTGTGCTTCGTGTGTCTGCTCGACGCTTCTGACACAGGTTTGGCACCTACGAGTTTGGACTTCCATTCTTGCCCTCATTTCTGCTTTTCATCCGACCCTTCTTATTCTGTAGTGCATGTCGCGCCGAAAGCCGTTGTTCGTTGTTGTGCCCCAGGCCGATGCCTGGAATCTGTCGCCTTCTGCTGTCCCCTCGTGTGTACTACAAGTTAACGCACGGTGATTGCCGTCTTTGCCGGAACCCGATTCCGGAATCAAATTGTTTATTATGCCACTGCCTCTCTTATGACCTCGTTTGGTGCACCATGTTTCTGCCTTCTATCGGAGACCCCTCATCTCTCATCATGTTTGTGTCGTCAACGTGTGATTAGTTTTGGCGCACCAAGTCTCTTACCATTCGACTAGTACTCATATATGTGAGCCCATGTTGGAATTAAGATAGCACCTCATGCCGTATTCGACACTCCCCCATCCAAGAGTTAAACACAAGTATCAGATCTTTCGCTTAGCGCAGCCCATTTGCTGCACGAGGCATTTCCTTTCACTTTTTATTTCGGTCGCCTCACCGCCCAAGAGGCACAATAAGACTGTTTCTGAAATAATGAGCCGCAGCTTAGAACATTCCGAGCTTTCCTGCTCTTTTGCCAACGTTGCTGCGACCAGCGAATGCAGACCTGCTAAGCTTTCTTTGCTCAATAAACCTCTTTTACGGCTTTATTTCCGTTCCGAATGGAGAGAGGCAGGAATATTCCGTTGAAATTCTTGCACAAAATCATTTGAGCAGCAAGAAGCTTTAATTATAGAATGAGAGTAAGTTTCCGGGTCAGTCGCAAAATAATAATAATTTTTCAATATTAATTGACTGATTGTCGATCAATTGTTGGAGCCACCAATGCTATTCCAAGATTTCTATTGATGACTTCCATAACCAATCGCTCATTGTCTTTAGCCTACCAATAACGTGACCATCTCTTTAATAATGAGTTTATAATACCCAGTGGCTTATAAGCCCTACCCCACGCCCTCCGTACCCACTTAATCCCCAGGCTATGCAAGCCATGACGCCAGCTCTGATCACCCAGTGAGAGAGATTACTGGAGTCTCTGTCCCCCAATGACTGCCCTCATGAATCACCACGAAGCCACCATCGCTGATACCGGAGTCGTTTATTATAAAGGTTTCATTCATGTCACTAATACATTAAGTGTTCAATCGATTTATTTGATTTTTCTAACAATCAAATACTTAGTTTTAACCAAGCTTAACAATTGGTCTCAATACTTTCACTGTTTTAATTTCCGTTCTTTCTCCCACCATTTCAGCTCCTGCCCATCAATGCTCCTCATCCCATTCCCTCGAGCCCGTTGATATGATTTCGCCCGCATTTGTAACATTTTCTTCTTAGAAACAATTCTGCCCGTCACTCAGCTTCCTTTCAACAATTCTGCTCGTAGCTCAGCACACTTTTAGGCTCACAAATAACGTACAGATGAAAAAGTGGGGTCAGAAATACCGTCGGCCGATGTGTGGTGAAAGTTGGCAGCAACTTCAGGAAAAATACCTTGCAAACCCCATACAAGTGTCCGTCATAATGATTTAATTTGCCTTTCAACACCAATGTTGTTTTCAAGGGAGTTTTTGTACGAATGTATGATTCCCTCATGTATGCACACTTCCAGCTTTCTAGTAAGATGTAGGGACCTGTTAAATTACCAGGTAGTCGAGAAAGAGAATTCAGTTTTTCTATCCCAAACACACCTTTCAGATTGTATATTATCTACAGCCCGAATATTCATGTATCATTCAAAAGTTTATTTTTCATCTCGCACATCTGCAGAGTCAGTGTAAAAACTGGATATTGATGCTTCTCCCCCGTTTCAGATCCCCTTTCTTCCCTTCAATGGATACCTCCGCCCCTTCCCTTTGGAAGTCTCGTCCCCATTCGATCACTACACAACAGTCGCTTCACAGGTATCGCAGAGGATGGGTGACGCTCGTGTGTTCATATGCCTTGCTGATGCACATATTCACATTTAATAAAGCTGAGCATTCATATGAGATGGATGAAAACATTTTAGAGGTTGCAATCAATAGCGACATAAATTTATTTGCTCGTTATTTAGTCATATCATCATCTTGATTACGACTCTTTGCGATGAAGTTATGTTTATGCATAACAATAATAACTAAAATAATAATAATAATAATAATAAACAGTTCATTCACAATCATCAAGGGTATAGTAGTACAATCGTGACCGTCACCTTAACCTATAGTAATAAATTTACTGTACATCTCCCGATAGAGATTTAAAATGAATTATCAAATATTACTTCAAGTTATGCATACAGAATAACAATTCTCTTGATTCGCCGTCCGAATAAGACGACGAAGCAAGCGACTCACGAGAGCAGACTGCAATGAGGATTTCAATAGCAGAACTCATGACTCGGATCATGAGGCTGTGTGCCGCTCTCTGTAATGTGATCTGACTGGCTTTCAGCAAAACCGTGCTCGCAGAAGTCGACCGTGAGACCTGCATCAGACGTCCACAGGTGTCATTATAACTCACTCTAAGTTGTTTTGGTAATTCTGGGAGGAAATGTTTTTACGGTGCATTACAATGTATTGGGTAAAAACATGCTTTGAAAAGGTGAATGTTAGCTGTTTTTGGTGAGAAGAAGTTTTTTGTAACAACTTTTTACCAACGGCATTTTGTCGTATTGTTTGCTGTGCAACATCCTTGTCATCATTGGCATATGTAGTGATGATGCGCATAAGATAACGAAATTCATCCTTGCAAGTACGTGTGACACCACTAGGCTCTATCTCAGTCATAAGAGAGTACATAAGACTATTCGGTCAAACTGGCATACATACGGTTGTTGCAGTGTTAAATACAATATTATGGGGTACCAGGCAGCTTTAGCAATGTTGCTATCAGTACCATATTACATGCATAACTAAGATCGGTAAACCAACAATTGGCTACATGACAATCACGGTTTTCAATTTCACTGGGTGTACACCGATTCAAGTAGTCGGTTTACACGTTGCACAGCAACGGCTGAAGTTGACCTACTGTCGAATTCCGTGATAACAATAATATGAAGCCGATTATGAACTACCCCAACTCACAACATATTCATGGTCTCTGCAGCCAGAATACTGTCTTGATTTTGTGATCCGGTCCATAACAAAAAAAAAGGAGAAACCGATTTTAATGAGGAAAACGAATTCCACAGTCTTATGGAAAAGCTAAGCATTTGTTTTCCTTGCAGTAACCGTGTAACTGACATTCACACACGTTTCATGGAAAACAAGGCTCAAAACACGCAATTGTACGGCTATGCTAAATCACAGCAGCACTCGAGGGCAATAGGGCTGTAAAGGGATATCCGTCCATCTTAAACACTAAATTGGCCGGATCGTCTGTGAGATGATAGAATCCCTCGATTATAAATACCTTGACGGCTGTTAATGCACTCTTCTTGCGTATAATATATTGATATTTTACATGATGTGGGCAGATATTATCGTGAAAATGCTGCAGTTCTCGAATGCTTGGCTAACACGTGTTAATCTTATCTGTTCAAATTTTATATTGAAACGAGGTGATAATTTCGACAAATATTAATTGTTGTGATATGTTCAAGATTTTTTTACTAGAATTGTCAATAGATAAGTGGTATTGATAATGCGTCCTCCTGGCAAGGCTTTTAACTTGTTTCAGGTGCATTTTTTCTGAATGGTCTTTGTCTTCCTATTTCGATCGGATATTGTCGGAACAAATATTAGCGTGGTCCATCATAAAAACACATTAGCAAGGCGTTGGTGCATATTAGACGCCAAACATTATGATGACACGATTAAATACTTAACCAAGATTTTTTGGGGAATTTGATAATTAAAACTGACAAGATTCCATTCATTCCAAGCTCTATGCCATTTCTGAAATGACATTCTATATACATTCAGAATGCACAACAACGTGGTCGAGTGAATAGCGAATCTGACTGAAGTGCCAGCCTCTGGTGATGCATGTCGCGAGTTTGAGCCCCGATATGGGCACAGAGGTCTAGTGGCGGAAAGATTGGGTGCCTCACATCTATATGTCATTCTAACGTAGCAACCCTCCTAATTATGGGGAAATGCCTGTATGTCAATACACACATTCGGATAGAAGATGTGAATTTTAGTAAAATAGAACCAGAATTTCTATTTACTTCCTCACTAACTGCCAGGCTGAACACAACATGTCGGGGGACAAATCTCCTGTCAGGAAAACAGATGGACGTTAGAATATGCATGGTGCAAGTTCTGTTGTGTCAGTTGCATTTATAGTTGCTGGGCTAGGGAGGGGGCGGGTGTTGCTGCTTGAGTGTGTTCTTTCTGCGAGTGGCAGACCTAAGATCCCACCATCTTGAAGTTTCTGTGCTGTAGTTGTCATGTAAACGGGAATTCGGGATTTCAGATGACTAATTTGTCCAGTTATCGTGTGAAGTTATACTCTTATTTGAACTTGTAGATGATTGAGCATGCTTTTCATATTTGCAATATCGAGGATGGCTTGAAGCTGAGCACTGCTGGTGCTGTAACAGGCGATTCTATAATAATTCATTGAGATGTCAAAAAAATCATAGAGCGAAGACCTCTAAACCTGTTGACTTGGGAGAAGTAGAATTCGAGAGCAGGAAAAGAGCAAAGAGTCAATTATTAATCAAAGGCTATGAGGTAAGAGCCATGCGCAGGTGACGGGGTTGTTCTTCAATAGTTGTGAATTACTCTCAGATTGGAGAGACTGGTTTATATATAACAATAATAACTGACCCAGATCAGAGAAATGCCCTGCTTTCGTCAGTATTTATATTTTGAAAGATCCTCAAAAACTGTAATCCATAGTGAACATAAATTCAATTACCGGCAAGAGCTGCATCCTCGAAAAGCAGCCAGACCGGAAGCGAGGCGAGTGTTCCTAGCCAAAATATCACTTGTAGCCTTAGCGTAATTGGGGTGACCGCATTCGGAGATGGAGGTGGCGCTGTGTACCATATTTCTTGACTGGCTGCTGATTGCTTAGGGCTTGACTTTGACACTTCCCTCCTCTACGTAGTTCTGCGTTTGGAGTGAGTGCAATTGCTGGTCTTACCAGCATGTGGGATGAGTTTCAAATTTTTATTTCAAGCATTATATATTTAAACTCCCAGATGAGAAAAATGTATATACTTGTGCTCATGTAAACAGTTTTGGCCATCATTTTGCTGGAACTGCGGAATCCTAGCGCCGGCCAGCATTCTATCTTCCCTAATTTGCGTCTCAGGCTGAAATATCGTCGTGGTGATACTGACGGTGTGTCACGGAAGCTCACGAGCCCGGCAGGCCACAACGAACCACTGGATTGTATCAACTGCTCAGTGGTGCAGTGGAGGACGTCTTCTAAGCGAAGCTAATTGGGCGGGGTGCAGTGGAAGTAGGACTGGGTGGAGAAGAAGGAGGGTGAGAGAGACGGGCCAACTCTTGGATTGCTGGAGATGAGTAGAAAATAAGTATTAGAAGAGTGGCAAGACTCAGTTTAGTGAAATGGGGCTGTAAACAGCTCATGGGGAGTTACCTACCCCAGACTACAAATAATTGGATAGCTGGAGAGAATTCGGGCCTAGTAAGACCAACATGGCATGAAAGGTGGATTTTGTATGGTGTCACAAGGATAGAAGTTTTTTTTTTCTGTTGCTTACAGTTGAAGGGAAATTTCGTTCCTCCTTGTCAGTACAGAAAGGGAAGGAGGGAAACGATTTGGATTGAAGAAATGAATATATTCATGTGACTGGTGCATGATGTTTCTGTATTTGTTAGTTGAGAATTTTTAGGGCTCCTTCTTCTTCTATTCATAGAGTGTCTCGCTCTTTAATTCGTCTTTTCATTCCATTTCATTCCACTTTTGTAGAGATTTTGAAGTCTTTTGTCTTGCCGCTACATACTCATTTACACATAAATATTTCCCATTCAATAGTATCAAAAGAAACGCTTGTTGATATGCTTTAAACTAATAGTCATGTCGTCTACAAGTGTGATTTATTTGAGGTTATTAAGATTTGCGAATTTAAAATCAAATTATCTGCATGATTATAACGTAAGCAACAATGAAATTTTGATCAAATTTGAATGCGTCGTCACCTTATCTTTAATATTTGCACAAATCTGCAGACTTAACGAATGAATCATTCTCAAAATTGATCTTTCCGAATTGAACAAAGTTTAGCGGCAGGAAACCATCAAGAATACACCACAATCACTTCTTGAAAGTATAAGTGTTAGCAATATTTGCACATTGCCAACACCACCGTTTTGATCTGAAAATGAAAATGACATCATCGATATTTTTTTGACCGGCTCAGTATGTTTGGGCTCTAAGCACTCTTCCGATATACATAGATTATCCAGTTTCGTGTTACCAGAATGTCGTCATCTCTGTTAAAAATATATGCCACGCGTTGCAACAAGGGACTTTTCAAGTTGAAAACATTCACAAATTGGAACGACATTATTTTGTCAACGCCCAAGGAAGGGAATTCCAGGCTTATCGATTGTGTCGTAAGCACGACGAGGAAGCCTTGGATGGTCGCAAAGTAGATGATGGGAGAAATATTTGCATGATCAAGTGTGACAGGCTATCCTAGTGGTGTGAGTGGCAATATGACAGATAGGAAGGACATGAGTGAAAAGCTCGCCTTCCAAGGTGAAGAGTATGAACGGACCGGCTTGGTACCAGGTTTTCTAGTAAGATGACAGAACTGTGTGACAGGATATGTTAGTGAGATAAAAAGCATATAGTGTCTACAAAGAGTTGCTTGGCATGGGTGGTCACCTAGGTGGAGAGGCAGACAATTTTTTGATCCGCATCCCTTGGGCACTGAGAAAACATCAAACTTCCACTAAGATTGGGTGGGTTGATAGTGTTCCCATTGAGTGGCTCAGACCAATGGAAAGTTTGAAAGGACAACTTTATAGAACTTTTGGTCACCTTCCGCCGGGCGGCAAATCGGCAGATTGAAGCACGAATTTTTCCCGTGTTGGGCTGAGGTCGAAGAAAGTTGAAACAGTTGGCGATGTGTGGTCACTGACAGTTGAAACCAATGGCGGTTTTCGCACCCAGTTCTAAAATCCAGGTGACAACCTAGTTTCAGTTGTGTAGATGTGGAAACATTTTGGTGACGAAGAGTTTGAAAGTTCATGAAGCATCGGGTTTTGAGATTTTTTCCACCGCTATAAACCTAATTAAACTCTTAGGATTGGTATAGTCCATTTCACCCTTCGTGAGCAGTGTACACATTATTATCGTCCGTGTAACTCACTACTGCATTGGGACATTGTATAAAGTTGAAAAGGAATTATCTTCATCCCAAAATTACACAGTTTTGTGGCTCATAAAGTGTGTGACATCAGTTTAAGTAGGATAACATGTAAATTCATATTTGGACCTTGAGCCATGACAGCGAACGGCGTTTTGTGTAGCCATGTGAACCCTCCAAGTTTAAAATAATGTATCTATGAAAATCTGCAATGTTTATGCTGTAGGTTTGCTCCGCCCAACCCTAAAACAAGAATTAACATAGAAACTCTATTTTAAGGTTTCATATTCACATGTATTATCAATCAGGATGTCAGAGCACCGTGCAATAATTCAACATCGGTCTTCCTCGCAGTGTTTCTCCGTCCCAACATGGCCTCTTAGCTCTTCCCCACTTCTCACACATTCCCCAGCTGCTCATGAGCTACTAACCTGTGGATTGAGGAGTATCAGCAAGACAGAGCCCTGCACGGTACTAATAAGCACCCTGTACTGCGTAACGATGACGGTTCTGGGAGGTTACCGTCTATACAGCTGAATAAAAATAGATTACGCTCGGCCCCGCTCTTGTTTCTGCAACCCGAGGCAGGCCGGGGAACGTACTTCACTCCACGTACTTGGCTACGAACATTTAAGTTAGTTGTAAATACGATCTAAGATGCGAAAGAGTTGGCGAGTGATGTTGCTACAACATCCTTTCATTGATTTTTAATGTATTAGGCATTTAAAACATGCAAACATTTCTTATAGTCAATCTGTACAAACGTCTATGCATACAAACGTAAACATTTGTTTCACTTATGGATTAACGAAGAACATCGTCATTCCTGTATAAATGAATCGTTGACAGCAGAGTTTGAGGTATTATCGCTTAACAGAAAAAAAACAAAATCAACAATTTGTACTACAAAGGTACTCTAGATCGATTAGCAAATAATTGCCATGGAGGCGATGGAAGGAGCTTCAATTTATATTGTAGCGGTCGTCTCCATGGCATTGTACAATTAACACCCATTGCCGTGGTTTTAGACCGTCGGGATTTCTTTCAGAGGCAAATTTGTAAAGGTTTCAAATGAAATACGATGCAGGTATCGTACTTTTATTCACAGAATCTTGATCAAATTTATCTTTCATGACTTGAACAACATCAAAGGTTTATTGTTCAGTTCGGAGAGTTACGGGAATTGCGTTACATTTAAGAGGAGCGGCTGTAACCGAGTAGTTAGCTTATCCGAATGCCGTAATAGACACTTATGACTTGGAAGTCATGTCTAAGCAGAAATACAGTATATTGGAAAACGAAGTCTATTTTGAATATTTGATTTGGCGAAGCACTGTAGATACGACCTGTTCTATTCACTGCTGTAGATATTGTAAACCAAACTCCAGGTGTTACTCTGGAGGTGCCCGATAGGATAAAGTAATAAAACTTCTAAACTGATGCATATAATTAACTTTAAAATGTTGTTTAAATTAATATGAGCAGTTGCGAAATAAAACAAGTGATAATAAAGCGAGAAAAAATTGTAACTGAGCATTCAACATAGATTTTGTCTATATAAATACCGAACATCGGAGATAAATTAGGAGGGATGTTGGAAAAAATCACGCGAACAAAAACTTGATTCGCGATTAAACGTACCATCGTAACTTCTTTGGATTAATTCGTTTAAATATATGCCAGAGTTCAAACAACTTTGTGTGGAGGTTAAATGTCTTCTTTTGTAGTACGTTCAACATCCCTGTGACAGTCCGATTCTATCATCCCATGCAAATGTGGGAATACTTCAGCTAAATTTTAAGGGCTAGGAGACTTACGACTTATTCCCCTTGGAGACTCAGTTTCTTAGCGCCTTCGTAAAAGTTGATTAAATCAGCGGAAACGATGCTTTGAATCAGATAATGTCACAGTTCATAGTGACTGTCGTGCGAATAAATGGTGCTATTTACGAGAAAGAATGACACCATTCATCAGATATCAACAACTGTTTCCGATACGATACAATCCTATAAAAGCATATCATGAACAGGCAAACATTCTTAAGAAATGCCTGCCGTCGTGACTACTCCGCTTGGTTTCGCGGGCACAGTGGGGAAGGAAGGAGAGAAATGTGAGCGATATGCAGAGAAGAAGGGGAGAAATAGTGCGGGCGGAGCGAAGAAGGGAAGAACCGTGTTGTGTTGAAGGGGCTACAAGGGAAGTGGAAAGATAAGCGAAAGTAGATCAAAGTGCAGATGATGGAGAGCCGTTAATGGAAAAAGACAACAGAGACATGGGCAGCAGGTTGAGGTCAAGGTAATGGTCAATTTGAAGTCGATTAGCACCATCTCTTCGCTGAACGGCTCCTCTTAAATCACTACGGTGGCCGTAGGGGGAACGTCTTCTTTTATGCCACTTCTATGTCCATAGGGGCACGGCTCTTCTTATATTACTACGGTAACCGTAGCAGGACGGTTCCTCATCTATCACTACGGTGACCGTAGTGGAGGCCGGGACGGAAAAGCCTATATCTGACGCTACGGAAACAAGCGTCAAATATGAACTGTATTATTGAACGTGAAAGAGATATATCATATTCATTTCTTTAATATGGAAACGAATAACACGTACATAATCAAGTAACAAATGCTTAAAATATCTAGCGACGACCATCTCGATTTATTGAATACATTGAGCCACAAATCGATAAAAATCACGGTCGCAGGAATAACATTCAAGGAACTTCGTATAGCGTGATATTAAGACCCTGAACATAAACCTATTGAAGAGATACACGAATCACGATGAAATCCTTCACATATTTAGGCCTCAGTTCTGTGATGACGCAACAGACAAACCTATGTAAGCACTGTTCACCTTCCGAATTGTGCTGTTCGTTTTGGTACAGTCGGAAACAGGATGTGTTTGTGTATCACAATGCAGCTCAATAAATGGGGGCAATCGAGAAGTAGTAAAAAATTACACCAAAACTCATAAAATAATGCGTAGTGTATTGCAGTCTAGCGAAAACATTGCAAATAAAACCCTGTTTATTAAACAGCATCGTAGAAACATGTCGTCGCCATAGCTTGTTCATGCAAAATATCGCCCAATAGAATAACAGCGTATTCCAACATATTTTCAATCAGGCATTGTTTTTATCACCGCATTAAAATAGACTGCCCAATCATCGTGGCTGCAACAAACCCTCGTTCGGACCATTGCATTGCTTACACCTGAAAAAGTATACATGTCGGGTACTGTACAAATATATATTTTATATTACAAATGCAAAAACCACCCCGCCCCTCATCTCCCCCCTCTTCTTATCCAGTCAACTACACGCCCTGAATCCCACCCTGAACGCGGTCCTCCTAACGTCAAACGCTGTGATCCAAACGTCAATATTGCGCAATCAAATAACTTACTGTTTGCCTGTAAATGCATCTAATTGTAACTTAATTGCATGTATCACTCCTATTGGAAAACCGTTCCTTTCTGAGTAAAAGAATGCATGTGTATTCATCAGATGAAGACTGCATAATTTCATAACTGGACGTGTTCAATTAGTTATAGGTGCTCAGATGCTGACAACGTATAAATTAATATATAGTTTACAGTCTCATGAATATTGAAGGATATTATGGTGTTGTTTAGCAGGTGCGATCATACTTTTTGATGTTGCCAGAATATATTGTGACACTTTGGGAGAGGGGGATCTAAGCATGCAGTGACACTATGGGAGAGGGGGATCTAAGCATGCAGTGACACTATGAGAGTGGGGGATCTAAGCATGCAGTGACACTATGGGAGAGGGGGATCTAAGCATGCAG
>SDVV010016795.1:0-14147 GCA_016164225.1 Gammarus roeselii | reverse complement strand
TACATATATGCTTCATTTATATTTGTATATTTAATTTCAATCTTGCTCTGTTGAAGACCAGGAAACTGTCCACGTGGAGCTATCTGTTTTTTCTTCGAATTTGGCTAAAAAGAGGTTGTATTTTTCTCTAAAAGGGGCTAGAAAGCCTCAGGAAGACGCCTCCACCGTTTAGTTCCCAAGGCCCCAAAGATAATGAGACCCCTGGTCATAAGGAGACCCCTGGTTATCAGGAGACCCTTTGGTAATTAGACCCCTGGTCATAAGGAGACCCCTGGCTACAAGGAGACCCTCAGCCACAAGGAGACCCCTTGTAATAAGGAGACACCTGACTACAAGGAGACACCTGGCTACAAGGAGACCCTTGGCCATAAGAAGACCCCTGGTCATAAGAAGACCCCTGGCCATAAGGAGACGCCTGGCTACAAAGAGACCCCTGGCCATCAGGAGACCCTTGGTCATGAGACCCCTGGCAATAAGGAGACCCCTGGCCATAAAGAGACCCCTGACCACAAGGAGACCCCTGGCCATTAGGATACCCCTGGCCATAAGGAGACACCTGGCCACAAGGAGACCCCTGGCCATAAGAAGACACCTGGTCATCGCTCTTTTCGCCAGTGGTTGTTTGAATGTGATGGTCAGCTTGGGTCGGTGGGCTGAACCAAGCTGACCAAAGGTCATGATGAAACAAAAAATCTTACCACGTTACACGATTACCCGCGTTCCAAATGCCAGCCACAGTCGTTAGAAATATATTAAACAGTCGGAGTAAATCATAACCAATAGAACGGATGAAGGCAAGTAATTGATTTGGTGGAGGCCCCGATGGTGAAACTCAACTGCTGCTCACTCGATACGCTAAGCCATCAGTCTTAAAAAAATCCTCCAATCATTCTTTAAGATAGTGTTATGGTCCGATTCAAGGCTGCAAAAGGATGAAAGCACGTACCCACTTACACAATCACCTATACAATCACACCTACACAATCACCTATACAATCACATACTGAATCCCACCCTTTTGTCTGTGCTCGCTATTCAGTAAAAACATGTAATTTGTATTTGCGCCGTCCAGGAGGCAGACATACAGTTGTCGTTGCTATTGGCAAGTTAAAAAATAACGCGATGTATACAGATCAATCTTGATCGACCTATGCACATCGAGAACTCGACTAAACTAAGCGCATTACACATTGCCCAGATCTCACCCGTTCATTGACATGCATTCCATAAAGAGAGGATCACAAACGACAAAAAAAACATCAAGCTCTATTAACAATCTACTTCTGTGTAACCGGATCCATTTAGCAGTCGGCCGTAGTCAAATTAATCTTTCTGTGTTCAATATTTTGGTGAGTGGGGAGTAGAGTATATGATCCATAAGCGGCCCTGTGAAGGAATAAGATAGGGATGAATAGAGTTAGTTTTGGTGGGGTAGGGGTTGGCCGGAGTCAGCAGCGGAAGGTAGGGCGCGACCGGAACTGTTTTTTGCGCGTGAGTTGGCCAACGGGCGAGGGGGGGGGGAGGAAGGGGTGGACGGACGGACAGCTTTCGGAAGATTCGTTTGTTATTAGGTCATATATGTAAATAGCTAGTTAATAGGTTATATAAATAGAATGTTTACATGTAGGTATTTGCATTGCAATGCTGGGCATAAAGTATTGCATTTCCATTGCATGTCATGTTGTATATATGCATTTCAATGCTAGTCCTCTGAATGTATATGGGTATTGATAACATACATTTATAAAATAACTTTTACTGATGATGAATCTAACAGTTACATAATAATTTACATGCAGTTTCAAAGGTTAGAACTCCATACTTTCTTACACGAATGTTGATTTCCGTACACGTTCATAATGAATTTTTTCAACCCTGGTATCATTTCTACGTCGTTTGCTGTTGATTAATTTACACGTGGCATAGATTCAATTAGTTTATTGTCATTTTTTTCTGCGATTGTATTCTCAGTACCCTTGCGCTCTGTTTAACTTACTCCTGCAGTAACTCCTTCTTTTGTTTCCTCCGTTTTGAGCGATCACATTTATAGAAAAAGATACCAAACAAACAGGTCACTGAAATATTCCTTCAAAAGGAGATAGAACCCGTTACGGAATATTTTCTAGCTGCAAATTATTATCATGGCAGCATTTCATTTTAATTCTTTATATATCGGTGTTACCATGTTCCAAATGTTTCGTTATCAAGCGTGTGTAGACTGTGAGGGCAGTCTCATCTTGATTTCTTTACAGCGAGTATCGGTTGGGTGCCCTACAGCGAGAGCACCTGAACGAACTGATTTATTGTAAGTTATTATATTGTGTTATTTATACCTAGTGATGAACGTTTGATATATGTTGAATTTGTTTGTTTTTGGAATTTTGAATAGTTATCTCATGCAGTTATAGGAATTTTCAAGATAATTTAGGTTTGCATCTTCCATATAGCACCATTTTTCTAGCATAATTGGTCGGTTATCGCATCATTCTTATTTCTATTATAACATGACCGTTCTAGTATATTTCATTTAGTTTTATATATTCTTTGTAGAGTTTCCATCTCCGATGCAATCCGTTGGTTATTATATACAATATCGGAACATCAGGATATATTACGTTTGTATCTTTAATGTAGAACAGTATTTCAGGTCTAATTTAGTTACATGTTGTATATTTTTTGCCTATTGTATGTTTATTGTAGGATCATACTTCAATAGTCCGAAGGAGTTAGAGAGTCCCCTAGGCCAGAGCTCGTTGTGTTTATGCTTCTTTTGCATAAGTAGTCCGACTTACTATGATGGACACCCCAGTGTATACAGTTTTTAATGTTAATTAGAGCAAAGTAGAGCATCTTATTTGACTATTTTTATAGTTGTTGTTGTATGATTTTTTTTGCCACGATAATCATAGGAATGAATGTTCAAGAGGTGTAAATCCGTACTCCACCGTTGTGGAATTTTGTCATTGAACCCTAACTAGTGTGTAGTTTAACGTATTAGAAGACGATTTACTGGATGGATGGGTCCTGGTGTAGAGGTGGTTTACACTCTTTGGTAGTCATTTGGAGTTCATACATGTTCAACGTGAATTTGTATGTTCATGTGGATATCGGTCACAACTTTCATGGGTTTGTTAGAGAGGTTATCCGACAAGCTGCTGATCGTTGTAGTGATTTACTTAGATCGTCAGTGAACAGAAGCCCAGCTTTTTATGGCCACACACTCTTTGTGACTCATGTCAGGCCCATTCATGACCACTGTACCTGTGTATGGATTCTTAGTTATGTCCAGGATGTGACTTTGCTCGACGTTGTTCAGAGACGATGGACTAAACAAATGCATGGTATGTCTGAGGTATTGTATCATGACTGGGTGTTACCTCTAAATTTGTCATATATCAGTGGTAGATTGCTGAGAAGAAACCTAGAAAGCATTGTAGATTTCGTTGTTATGACACAGTGGGCTTCGATTTTGTCCTATTAAAGATATTATATCTTTCTTAGGTCGAGGAATTTGTTGTAGATTTGAACGAATACCGTAATATTATTATTTGCTATGCATGAACTCGGTATTTTTTTACTATCGGATATTTTTCCGTGTGGTTTTTTATGTTAGTACATGATCTTCGTCCTGTTGCAATTCACCTCTGGAGTTCAAGTACAAGATTATTTCGCTACTAATTATTACAAGATCGGTAATGTACATCTGCATCATGTATTGATTGACCATAAACACTTATCAATACTGCTTAGACCATCAATACTGCTTAGACCGTAAACCTGACCCATCCTAACCTATCCTATCCTCATCTAATTAATGATGATTTTTTCCTCCGTTTTCTTACAGATGTCATGTATTACTTCATTGATTTAAGCTTTATGAACATCAAATCTATCCATTTGACTCTAGTTTTGAATAAATCCACTCATGATATATTTTTCACCTTCCATATTGGAGTAGGATTCATCATCTAGGTGCGGTAGGAATAACCGTATATAATAGTTAATCAATACTGCTTAGACCATAGTAGAGAAACTTATTTAGCCATTTTATAGTTGTTGTTGCATGTTATGAACGGTTATCATAGGAATATAGCTGTATATGATATAAACTCGCCTAATTTCATGGAATGCTAGGTATAAATTAGCTTATCTGGATGTAGTGGTACAAGATATTGGTAAGTCTTTTACCTCTCGACATTGGATTTGGGTCTTGTTCCATGTCATCATGTAGAACTAATCGACCGTATTTGTGTAGAGTGTTAGTGTTAAAATTCTTCAATAATTTAATAAACATCTCAATCATGTTATCAGCTCGCATGTCTTTACTGGACGCTTGTTCCCTCATGTCTTAGTTTCATAAGTGTTTATGGTTTGTTTGCAGTTTATACACTTGGAATTAATTCAGATTTTGTTATGAGATTGCGTTCCAATTCAGAATATTCGACTTATTCGAGCATTTGCCAGATCCACTGTAGTAGTTTTCATTATAGGTTTGTAATGTTGAGGGGCCGTAAGCCTAACCCATCCTAACCTATCCTATCCTTATCTAATTAATGGTGATTTTTTCCTCCGTTTTCATACATATGTCATGTATCACTTCATTGATTTAAGCTTTATGAACATCAAATCTATCCATTCGACTCTGTAGTTTTTACCAATCTTCACCAGTTTATGTACCTACACATATATATTTTTCACTTTGCTTGGTTCAAGTCCAGTAATATTGACTAGTTTCAAGTAATGTTTGGTGATCGCTCGTTAGTAGACTGTTGAGTTCAAAACGTCTATGTAAACGTACCGCATATGTCAGTGATTGTTATGGGGGTTAAAGCGTTAACAATGACTTTACATTTTTTTTTCCAATATGTATTCAACATTTTACTGTTACAATAAAATATTATGTTATATTGTTAAATTTGTTGCTCGATTCGTTCGATGATCAGTTTATTGTCATGTTACATTGTTTATTACCTAATAAAGGGTATTGGTATATGATTACTTGACCTGATTTTCTTTACCATCTTCGTCTATTATAACGAATATTGAATAAATCCACTCTAATATTTTACTACAGATATGTGATGTAAGATCCGCTGTCAACAAGATCTAGGATATAAATACCGTCTAAGGTACATAATTGGCCATGTATATCATTGTGCGATGACATAGATCAATATCAGTGATTGCAAAAAGGATTGACATGCACTGCCATCTACATTAATACCTAGACAACCTAAACTAAGTCATCCTAACCAATAGTTATGTATTTTTATTCAAGTTTGATGCTCATGTATGATATTGATATGTATGAAACTTTCCACTTGGGCTGTATATCTAACATATCATTAGCCGTTCAAATACACTTCTCCAATTTGATCCAGCAAACATCTTTTTGCAGATGTTTAGATCCCAGAATTTTTATCGATATCTCTATTTAATGTTTGGATGAGACTTAGCAGGTAGGATCCAAGGAACTAATGTACTTCAATTTGTTACACTTTTCAATGTGGAACAGTTTCACGCGATGTTAGGCTCCAAAATTTAGTCATCCAAACCAAACCAACTTGACCAATAATTATATATTTTCATTCAAGTTTGATGGTTATGTATGATATTTAGTCATTATTTTGAGCGATGTACATATCAAATCCCTCCATACGGCTCTATTTTACGTAATTTTTTCTAATGTCACTCACCAGGTACACACATACACGCTTTGTACGCATATGCAGGGGTGGTCACGGTATAATGACAGCGTATACAGTTGTCGATACTGGCACGATGTAGACACATACACATTTGTATGTATATACACGGTCGGTTAACTTCTGTACCATTTTACCTCTGATCTATGATTTTTCCATTACAACAAATTCCCTTGCTTTTGTTAAAATATATTTAACGTGGATTAGCTTCACGTCATGATAGGTTAAAAGAACTAATCATCCTAACCTAACCTAACCTTTTCCTACCAAAAATTATGTATTATCGGTCATCTTTTCTTGCATACATATGATACCTATTCTTCGATTTATGATATATTCAAATCCCTCCTCTCCACTTGGCTCTTTTTTCGATACATTCTTTGCAGTTTTGAAATACACTTCCCATTTTGATCTAGCAAATTTCGTTCATTTTCGTATGCAAATTACATCGTTCGTTTTGATTGTTATAGATATTTTCATATGATTCTTGATTTTTGATTTGACACAATTCTACACCACTTTTACATGTTATTCACACCCAACAAAAACCTAACCTAACCTAACCTGATGTATGGTATTCAGTCATTGATATATACATACATATGAACCCCTCCACACGGTTCTTTATAAAACTTACACGTAATTCTTCCTACTTCGTGGTCACTCTCGACCAATATTAGTTAGCAGAGAGGACACATTTTCAAACTTAGATGGTTTGAATGTTACATGAATTTCATATTTGTATCCAGTTCCATACAAACATACACATGGTCTCACACTATGTTCCTCTTATTTTACTTCAATATCTCTACTTGGCACTACATATTTTGACGACTTGCACGGCTGATTTGCCTCTTCTTTCCTATAATTTTCATATTCATGACGATGACTTTATTTCAGATCTCGCCACACATTTCTCGTGGATTTATGTTTATTCAATTTTATTTCTCTTATGCACAAATTACAGACCCCCGTTACCCCATCACTCCCAAACAAACGATGTCTCAAGCTATACCCCATTCTTCCACAACAGAACCACAATCTTGACTGAGCAAGATCTGATCGGACTCTGATTTATATCCTTCCAATCTGTAACATATCTAGATCATTCACCACCAAGATAGTTTTATGGTTATGTTTAAATTTGTCATAAACGACAATCTGAGCTCCGTTTCATACCGTGAAACATATTCTTTTACAGATTTCGACAATTCGATGGCACCTCCGACTAACTGACCTAATGTATTTTATTGCAATTCATTGCTTAACCTCTGAGTTTAGGATAATATAAACATTAATTAAAGGATTTTCACGATTTATTATTGGTTTCATTGTCATCATTTACAGACCTTGCTGGCAACATTAATGTCATCTACCTCTTTTTTTTTTGTTGAAACAGCTGAGTTCGTACATCCAACCATACCCATCATCACTTTATTATAGTTTCCTCTCAAAATCCTTCATATACTCCATCATATCTTTTATTGCAAATTCTGAAGGCTGTTCCGTTACAGTGAGTCCAAAATGCATTGATTCTTCATTTTGAACCCTAATTATTCAAAACTAATCCAATTCAAAATAATTCTGATCTTCATCATTGATAAATTTTGTAAAAGATCCAGATTTTCTTCAACTCATATGTGCAATTTGTTTTCCATTAACTAAGCTTTATTACAGTTATGACAATGATTTTCCACTTGGATCATATCAATTTTTAGATTCGCTTTCATATTTCCCTTAAATTTTGTTTCATACAACTGTAACGCGTCGACATTAGTATCCCAAAGCCGACTTCCTTTTTCCTTCATCCATGTATGAATGATATCTCATACTCTTTTGATTCTTGTTTACTCATTCTGAGATAGCTGGTATTTTCAACACCAGTCAATATTTGTTCGATCCGACACATATAATCTTCGGAAATTCCTTCTTCCAACACTTGCAAACAAATTTCTGACGGATGAATTTTCCTTTATGTTTATTCTATGAGGAAACGCGTTCGTCTCCGCTTGATCTCAACGTACCACTGACTCCATTCTCGTAATGCAGCCAGCTATTATAAGGTGATTATACACACATGTTCTTTTTCGTGAAACAATAGGCCTAACATTGCTTGCCTAGGTCATCAACTGTGTATGTATGTAAGTATGTGTATAGGGCTGTGTACGTGTATGCATGTGTATGTTCAAGCGTATAATATAATACTAATATATAATAATAGCTGGCTGCATACAGAGAATAGGAAACATTATTAGATAATAAACAATGTAACATGACATTAAACTGATCATTTGATAAATCAAGCAACAAATCCAACAATATAACAAAATATTCTATTGAAACAGTAAAATGTTGAATACATATTGAAAAAAAGCAGTTAGGTCATTGTTAACACTTTAACGCCCATAACAATCACTGACATATGCGGCAAGCTTACAAGAACGTTTTGAACTCTACTGTCTTCTAACGAGCGATCATCTAACATTACTTGAAACTAGTCGATATTACTGGACTTGTAACAAGCAAAGTGAAAAAAATATATACGTAGGTATATAAACTGGTAAAGATTGATAAAAACTACAGAGTCAACTGGATAGATTTGATATGAATAAAGCTGAAATCAATGAAGAAATACATGACATACGTATGAAAACGGGAAAAAAAAAACATTCTTGATTATATTAGGGTAGGATAGGTTAGGATGGGCTAGGTTTACGGAACCTCTACATTACAAACCCACTGTGAAATATGCTACAGTGGATCTGGCGAATGCTCGAATAAGTCAAATATTCCGAATTGGAACGCAATCTCATATCAAAGTCTGGATTAATGTATAACTTCTAAGTGTATAAACTGCAAACGGATCACAAACATTTATAAAAGCAAGACATGCGGGAACAAGCGTCCAGTAAAGATATGCGAGCGGATAACATAATTGAGATGTTCATTAAATTATTAAAGAATTTTAACAAGACGACAAGGAACCGGACCCAAATCCAATGTCGAGAGGTAAAAAAACTCACCAATATTTTGAACCCCTACATCCAGATAAAAAACTAATTTAAGACCGACATTCCATTAAATTAGTCGAATTTATATCAAATACAGATATATTCCTATGATAACCGTTCATAACATGCAACAACAACTACAGAATAGCTAAGTAAGTTTCTCTACTATGGTCTAAGCAGCATTGATTAACTGTTATATACGGTTATTCCTACCGCACCTAGATGATAAATCCTACACCAATATGGACGGTGTATGGTCAATCAATACATGATGCCGATGTACATTACCGATCTTGTAATGATTAAAAGTGGAATAATCATGTACTTGAATTTCTGAGGTGAATTGAAACAGGACTAAGATCATATGCTAACAAAAAAAAAACACGGAACAATATCTATATGATAGTAAAAAAATACTGAGTTCATGCATAGCAAATAATAATATTACGGTATCCGTTCAAATCTATAACAAATAACTAGACCTAACTAAGATATAATATATTTAATAGGACAAAATCGAAGCCCACTGTCATAACGACAAACTCTACAATGCTTTACTAAGTGTCTTCTCAGCAATCTACCACTGATATATAACAAATTTAGAGGTAACACCCAGTCATGGTACAATACCTCAGACATACCATGCATCTGTTTAGTCCATCATCTCTGAACAACGTCGAGCAAATTCACATCCTGGACATAACCAAAAATCTATCCACAGTTACAGTGGTCAAGAATGGGCCTGGCATGAGTCTCAAAGAGTGTGTGGCCATAAAAAGCTGGGCTTCTGTTCACTGACGACCTAAGTAAACCACTACAACGATCAGCAGCTTGGCGGATAACCTCTCTAACAACCCACGAAAGTCAAGACCGACATCCACATGAACATACAAATTCACGTTGAACATGTATGAACTCCAAATTACTACCAAAGAATGTAAACCACCTTTACACCAGGATCCATCCATCCAGTAAATCGTCTTCTCTTCTAAAACGTTAAACTACACACTTGCTGGGGTTCAATGACGAAATTCCACAGAAATGGAGTACGGATTTACACCTCTTAAACATACATTTCTATGATTATCGTGGAAAAAAAAATCACACAACAACTATAAAAATAGCCAAATAAGATTCTCTACCCTGCTCTAATTATTAATAAAAATTGTAATACACTAGGGTATCCATCATAGTATATCGGACTACTTATACCAAAAATTCATAAACACAACAAGCTTTGGCCTAGATGACTCTCTAACTCTTCCAAACCATTGAAGTATGGTCCTACAATAAACATTCAGTAGGCTGAAAATATACAACATGTATCTAAATTATACCTGAAATACTGTTCCACATTGCAGATACAAACGTAATATATCCATACATTCCGATATTGAATAAAATAACCAATAGATTGCATTGAAGATGGAAACTCTACAGAGAATATATAAAACTGAATGAAATATACTAAAACGGTCAAGTTATAATAAAAATAGGAAGAATGATGCAATAACCGATCAATTATGCCAGAAAAGTTGTGTGATATGGTAGATGAAAACCTAAAATACCCTGAAATTTCTATAACTGCATGACATAACTATTCAAAATTCCAAAAAACAATACAAATTCAACATATATCAAACGTTCATTACTTAGTATACATAGCACAATATAATAACACACAATATATCCAGATCGTTCAGGTGCTGTCGCTATAGGGCATCCAACCGATACTCGCTATACTGAAATCGAGATAAGACTAACCGAACAGTCTACGTACGCTTAAAAACGAAACATTTGGAACATGGTAACACCGATATATAGAGAATTATAACGAAATGCTTCCAGTGATGAAGATAATCCTATTCACTCTGAGCGAAAAATTTGCATCTTGAAAATATTTCATCACGGGTTCTTTCTCCTCCTGAAGGAATGTTTCAGTCACTTGTTTATTTGGTATCTTGTTTATGTGTTTGATAGCTCAAAACCGAAAAAACGAAAGAAGAAGTTACTGCAAGCGTAAGTGAAACAAAGCGCAAGGGTACTGAGAATACAATCGTAGAGAAAATAACATTAAACTAATTGAATCTATGTCACGTGTATATTGATCAATAGCGAACGACGTATAAATGATACCAAGGTTGAAAAAATCATCATGAACGTGTACGGAAATCATCATTTGTGTAGGAAAGTGTGGAGTTCTAACCTATAAAACTACATGTTAGTTTGTATGGAACTGTTAGATTTTTCATCAGTTAAAATTATCTTATAGATGTATGTTATCAATACTCCTATACATTCAGAGGACTAGCATTGAAATGCATATATAAAACATGACATGCAGTGGAATTGCAATACTGTATGCCCAGCATTGAAATGCAAATACCTATATGTAAACGTTCTATTTATATAAACTATTAACAAACTATTGAAATATATGACCTAATAACAAACGAATAATACGAAAGCTGTCTGTCCGTCCGTCCGTCCGTCTCTTCTGCCCTCCCTCTCTTCTGCTCGTTAGCCGACTCACGGGCGAAAAGCAGTTCCGGTCGCGCCTTACCTTCCGCCGCTGACTCCGGCTAACCCCTACCCCACCTAAATAACCTATTTATCCCTACCTCATTCCTTCACATGGCCGTTTATTGATCATATACTCTACTGCGGTGCGCGTCCTTCAGGCGCGGTTTGACTACTGGTCACGAGACTGTTGCAGTTGAGACAACCGGGCGAGGCATCACTCATGATTCCCAGTAAGTCATAAATAGAGTATTTGATTATTTGTAGGTATAATTTTTTAACAGAAATAAAAATTCCATACAGGGATTTAGTTTGCTTACACATGAGGCATGGTGGTGGTGCCCATTCATTTCCACCGGAGTCTCAACGCGAGTTATCGAACGCTCCCCCGTAGGTCATTGAACGATAGTTTTGGGTCCTCGGGATTGCAGTCATTGCACACGCGGACTTCTGCGTGTTCATTGGCAGCCATCCCGAGGGCGCAAGTCATTCGTTCAAAGGATTCAAGACCTTCGGGCTTTGGACTACCATGTGCATTGGCCTTTAGCTAACAAAATAATTCGTATTGACGACGATGTCTACATCCTTCTAAAATGCTTGGTAACGAAAATAATTATCACATCTAAGTTTATTTAAAAAAACTGATCCGTTGATACCTAAAATGTTTAATATTTTGAGTAGAGCAGCATATTACCATATACTAAAAAATATGTTTTCCCAGTGTATTCTACCTTTATATGTTGCATTTGGCAATTATTTTTTCGAAGGTCTGTTTTCATAAAATTGCATACAGAATAGGTTTAGAAAAATACACCAACCCCTGCTGATCACGCGGAAGAGGTTGATGTCGGTGCGACCACACCAAAACACTGGTGCTGCCACCTGGGGACTTTGTTTTGAAGTACTAGGTAAGCACGACGTAGAGTTGTCCACCAATTTACCGAGACAAATCAGTGTTCTCCATGAAAGAGATAACTTTTTCTTTCAACTTCTCTAGGTGTGTTACGGCAACGTTTTTAGTTCTCAGTCATTTTCAACAAGGCACCAATGCAGATACTGTGACCTACGTTGACTGGTGAGTAGTCTGTGTTGAATGGCATCGGATGCAGCTACCAATTCACGGTCACATTTAGGAATACAGTGTGATTTGTAGTTTGCAAACTTTGTCTTCGCACTTGATGCTCTTTATAGTGAAAGTATTTTTTTAGGGCTAGTGGAGCGCTTAGGGGTACCTGAAGACTCCCTCCCCCTTAAGGTTGGGAGGCGGTGCAACATTAAGTTGCGAGTAGGCACCCGTGGCTAATTTGTCCCGTGGATAATTTGTCCCGTGGCTAATTTGTCCCGTGGCCAAACCCTGTAGTTTTGTTTCCCCAACAAACTTAGATTGATAATTCATTTATCTTCCTTTCTTCCCTATTATGAACAAAAGAAATAAAAATTTACCTTGACGGAGACTGATACTGGGTATCCCAAGTACTCATTGATTGTGTCGTAGCATTGGGACATACCCACCCAGACGCACGCCAAGAAGAACGCCAGCCACACCAGCCGACGAATCACGTGGCGCGCTCTGGTGGAGGAGAGCAGATTAGATTAGAGAGCCAAGGCTTTCTAGTGCACTGAGGTGGAGGACAGCAGATTAGATAAGAGAGCCAAGGCTTTCCAGTGCACTGAGGTGGAGGAGAGCAGATTAGATTAGAGAGCCAAGGCTTTCTAGTGCATTGGGGTGGATGAAAGCAGATTAGATTAGAGAGCCAAGGCTTTCTAGTGCACTGGGTGGAGGAGAGCATATTAGATTAGAGAGTCAAGGCTTTCTAGTGCACTGAGGTGGAGGAGAGCAGATTAGATTAGAGAGTCAAGTCCTCCTAGTGCACTGGGGTAGAGGAGAGCAGATTAGATTAGAGAGTCAAAGCCTCCTAGTGCACTGGGAGATAGGAGAGCAGATTAGATTAGAGAGTCAAGGCCTCCTAGTGCACTGGGGTGGAGGAGAGCAGATTAGATTAGAGAGTCAAGACCTCCTAGTGCACTGGGGTGGAGGAGAGCAGATTAGATTAGAGAGTCAAGGCCTCCTAGTGCACTGGGAGGTAGGAGAGCAGATTAGATTAGAGAGTCAAGGCCTCCTAGTGCACTGGGGTGGAGGAGAGCAGATTAGATTGTAGTGCCAAGGCTTCCTAGTGCATCTGTAATCCCTCAAAATATTATACGTTTCCAGTACTTTTAAGTAAAGAAAATAATCAACAGTAAGCCAGTAACCTCGCCCGTGTACACTCGAGCCAGGAAACTCACGCATATATGTTGCTGGGCCCATTGACTGTCCACGTTGCAAGGAATTCTCCGGTGCAGTCCTTCAGCTTCTCGAGGCGGGTCTGAGGAGTGTTGTCGGGGACAAACTCGCCGGGAGGCTTCAACCAGTCGTCTTCGTTTCTGGAACAAAAGATGGCAGCGATGAGAGAATATACAAAGTACTATAGGTCTTAGCCTGTCGTTGCTGGAACCAAAACAGGGCAACGATGAGAGGTTATATAAGATACTGCGTGGTTTAGTAGGGAATTCTCGTCCATGAACCCACAATCCAGCAATGATTACAGGATAACAGGTGGCTGGGTATCTCCAGCCGGTCGCTACGAGTGCTTGGCTGGGCCAGATGATGGGACATAGAAAAACTGCTTTGTTTATATCCCCTCAGGTGCAGACACCATCAGCGATCAGCGGCAGACACCATCAGCGATCAGCTGCAGACACTATCAGCGATCAGCTGCAGACACTATCAGCGATCAGCTGCAGACACCATCAGCGATCAGCTGCAGACACCATCAGCGATCAGCTGCAGACACTATCAGCGATCAGCTGCAGACACCATCAGCGATCAGCTGCAGACACCATCAGCGATCAGCTGCAGACACTATCAGCG
>SDVV010016794.1:0-14147 GCA_016164225.1 Gammarus roeselii | reverse complement strand
TATATACAATTTAAAATTGTCATCCCAGTAAACGTAAATTTACCTCGTCCTCATCCCATGCATGACAAACGAACTCTTCTGCACTCAACCGTCACTTACACTAAGACAGGCTGAAGAATTATTTTACTATTTGTACATCGTAAAAGGATAGAATATCGTTACATGGAATGGAATATCGACAGAAATATGTACTTATATTCTTCTCGTTTTTTTCTATTAATTTTCCACTTATGATCGCATACTATACAAGTATACCATGTCCCAGTAGATGCTTGGACTGAATAATTCAGTTGTGTACCGACAGAGAATGGTGGGAGGTACGGAGCCATAGCCCTCATTTTTCCGTTGTATTCGTTATAATGACCCCCTTCAATTAAGTGGGAGAGGACATATATGTTCAAATTATCCCCCCCCTCCTGGCGTTATAACCTTCTTTATAAGAAATCATGGCTGGGCCACTTGTTTTGCTCAGTAACTGGATTGAAAATATAAAATTCACGCATATCATGTAAATGCATATGTATCGAAAAATATACTTATAGCTAGTCAAGTGGAGAACGTAAAAACATTGAAAAATTCGAAGATTAGCAATTTATGAACATTTAAAAACAAATTTATAAACAAAATTTACATGACGTAATTCGATAAGATTTCACTGCTGGCAAATTTACTCAAACTCGATAGCAGTTTATTTATTTTTAAGGGCACCAAGTAGACACAGTTCATCATTGTCTATGGAAATAAAACCAAAACAAACGTAGTCGACATTTGGATTTTTTAAAATAAGGTTTCACATATTTTTACTTCCCACGCACAACCACCTGTGCTTTACACCTTCGAGTTACTTCACTAATGGTGCGTTTAACTTCAAGCACATGGTTGTTAGCCGTAGTTGCTGACTTTTTAATACCCGGCAGAGGGAAACACTAATTATATATATATAATAAACGGTCTCCAGAACCTTGTAACCCTCAGAGGTAGCCTAAAATAGTTCCATCTAAAGTGAGACCAGCATTCAAAATTATACAAGACCAGTTTTCAAGTAATAAAAGTAGCTCATGAAACAAATTAATCAAAATTTTGAAGTAGGGAGTAAAGCTGATGACTTGTCCGTTTTATTAAATTAATAAAAGCATACCCTCGCTCAAAAATCTTTGAACGTTTGAAAGAACCTCGTCAGGTGATCTGAGGTTCTGTGGGATATTGACTACCGTAATAAAATTCAAATTAGACATCCAAAACTTCTTAATTGGGTAATTTGTAATGAATTAATGCAAAAACACCATTTTCGTCCAACAATTAGTGCAGCTCGAATCTTCTGCAGCTAATTTTACGCGGCAATTTTTTTCCCAACTTTATTATCTATTGAAAGACAACCATTCAAGACTCTGTGAATCTTTAATCGATAAAGTACTCTCTTTCGTCACTGTACTCGAACTTATGTGAACACTCATCATCAATCAGTCACTGAAGAAAGACACAATTGTATGCACAGACGTCGTGAGCCAAATACTGTAGCTCCTGAACCTTCATTAATATCCAAGGTGAGTAGGGGAGCCCCCGAATGTTGTGTTGCGGTCCCACTGTATCTTCCATGCCTGCCTCTCGTCTCCGGACGGAACTGGCAACCTTTCCTGACAAGCTCAACCAGGAAGACAGCAAAACGTCTTCTGACGTGCTGCTGCTGCCATCATTTCCAGACTGGACTTGAATCACCAGGCCAGGCTGAATCCCAGGGTTTTCTGAGTCGTGCAGGATGATTGGAAGAAACGTCAGGAATTGCGAATTCGATTGTCAAAAATAGAGAACTGTGCAACCCTCAACTGTGACATTCCGATGTTAGTCTATTGTGGGACTAGTTTGTCTATTGCATGACCAGTTAGTCTATTGTGTTACCAGTTAGTCTATTGTGTGACTAAAAAACCTAGTGTGTAATCAGTTAGTCTATTGTGTGACCAGTTAGTCGATTGTGTGACCAGTTAGCCTATTATGTGACCAGTTAGCTTATTGTGACCAGTTAGTTTATTGTGTGACCAGTTAGTCGATGAGGTGACCAGTTTATCTTTTGTGTGGCCAGTTAGTCTATAGTGTGACCAGTTAGTTTATTTTGTGACCCGTTAGTCTATTGTGTTACCAGTTTGGCCTATTGTGTGACCAGTTAGTTTAATGTGTGACCAGTTAGTGGCTTGTGTGACCAGTTAGTCGATTAAGTGACCAGTTAGCCTATTGTGTGACCAGAAAGTCTATTGTGTAACCAGTTAAACTATTGTGTGACCAGTGAGTTTGTTGTATAACCAGTTAGTCTATTGCGTGACCAGTTAGTCTACTGTGTGACCAGTTAGTTTCTTTTGTAATCAGTTTGTCTATTATGTGACCAGTTAGCTTATTGCGCGACCAGTTAGTCTATCATGTGACCAGTTAGTTTCTGGTGTAACCAGTTAGTCGATTGTGTTACCAGTTAGTCTATTGTGTGACCAGCTAGTCCATTAGGTGACCAGTACCTTTTCTGTAACCAGTTTGTTGTGTGACCAGTTAGTCTATTCTGTGATCAGTTAGTCCATTGTGTGACCAGTTATTTTATCGTATGACCAGTTAGTCTATTGTGTGACCAGTTAGTTTGTTATGTGATCAGTTTGTCTATTATAGGACTAGTTAGTTTATTGCGTGACCAGTTAGTCTATCATGTGACCAGTTAGTTTCTGGTGTAACCAGTTAGTCGATTGTGTTACCAGTTAGCCTATTGTGTGACCAGCTAGTCTATTATGTGACCAGTTAACCTTTTCTGTAACCAGTTTGTTGTATGACCAGCTAGTCTATTCTGCGACCAGTTAGTCTATTGTGTGACCAGTTACTTTATTGTATGACCAGTTAGTCTATTGTGTGACCAGCTAGCTTATTTTATGATCAGTTTGTCTATTATGTGACTAGTTAGTTTATTGCGTGACCAGTTAGTCTACCATGTGACCAGTTAGTTTCTTGTGTAACCAGTTAGTCGATTGTGTTACCAGTTAGCCTATTGTGGGACCAGCTAGTCTATTATGTGACCAGTTAACGTTTTCTGTAACCAGTTTGTTGTACGACCAGTTAATCTATTGTGTGACCAGTTAGTTTACTATGTGACCAATTAGTCTATTGTGTGACCAGTTAGCCTATTGTGTGACCAGTTAGTTTATTGTGTGGCAAGTTAGTCTATTTTGTGACCAGTTAGTCTATTGCGTAAACAGTTGGGCTGTTGTGTGACCAGTTAGTTTATTGTGTGACCAGTCAGTTTCTTGTGTGACCAGTTAGTCGATTGTGTGACCAGTTAGCCTTTGACGTGTTGGTCTACTGTGGTACCAGTTAATCTATTGCGTGACCAGTTAGTTTATTGTGTGACCAGTTAGTCGATTGTGAAATCAGTTAGTCTTTCGTGTGACTAAATAACCTGTTGTGTTACCAGTTAGTTTGTTGTATGACCAGTCAGTCTATTATCTGACCAGTTAGTTTATTGCGTGACCAGTTTGTTTATTTTGTGACCAATTAGTCTATTGTGTTACCAGTTTGCCTATTGTGTGACCAGTTAGTTTATTGTGTAACCAGTTGGTTTCTTCAGTGACCAGCTAGTCGATTGTGTGTCCGGTTAGCCTATCGTGTGACCAGTTAGTCTATTGTGTGACCGGTTAGATTAAAATGTGAACAGTTAGACTTTTGCGTGACCAGTTAGTCTATTGCGTGACCAGTTAGCTTATTGTGTGACCAGTTAATTTCGTGTGTGATTGGGTAGTCGATTGTATGACCAGTTAGCCTATTGTGTGACCAGTTAGTTTATTGTGTGACCAGTTAACCTATTGTGTGACTTGCTTTTGAATGACAAGTTAGTCTATTGTGTGACCAATTAGTTTATTTGCGACCAGTAAGTCTATTATGTTACCAGTTGACCTATTGTGTGACCAGTTAGTTTATTGTGTGACCAGTTAGTTTGATGTGTGACCAAACAGTCGATTGTGTGACCAGTTAGCCTATTGTGTGACCAGTTAGTCTATTGTGTAATAAGTTAACCTATTGTGTGACCAGCTCGTTTTTTTGTATGACCAGTCAGTCTATTGTGTTCCTAGTTAGTCTATTGTATGACCAGTTGGTTTATTGTGTGACCAGAGAGTCGATTGTGTGATCAATTAGCCTATTGTGTGACCAGTTAGCCAATTGTGTGACCAGTTAGCTTATTGTATGACCAGTTAGTCTATTTTCTGACCAGCTTGTTCATTTTGTGATCAGTCAGTCTATTATGTGACCAGTTAGTCCATTATGTGACCAGTTAGTCTATTGCGTAACCAGTTAGTCTATCATGTGACCAGTTAGTTTCTTGTGGAACCAGTTAGTCGATTGTGTGACCAGTTAGCCTAGTGTGTGACCAGTTAGTCTATTATGTGACCAGTTAACCAATTGCGCAACCAGTTTTTTGTATGACCAGTTAGTCTATTGTGTGACCAATTAGTCTATTGTAGGACTAGTAGTTTATTTTGTGATCTTTTACTCTATTGTGTGACCAGTTAGGTCATTGTGGGACCTGTTAGTTTATTGTGTGACCAGTAAGTCATTGTGTGATCCGTTAGTCTATTGTGTAATCAGTTGGCCTGTTGTATGACCAGTTAGTTTATTGTGTGACCGAATAGTTTCTTGTGCGACCAGTTATTCGATTGTGTGACCAGTTAGCCTTTTGTGTGACCAGTTAGTCTATTGTGTGACCAGTTAACCAATTGTGTGACCAGTTAATTTGTTGTTTAACCAGTTAGTCTATTGTGTGACCAGTTAGTCAATTGTGTGACCAGTTAGTTAGGTGTTTGAACAGCTAGTCGATTGTGTGATCAGTTAGTCTATTGTGTGACCACGTTACCTATTGTGTGACCATTTAGTTTGTTGTATGACCTGTTAGTTTATTGTGTGACTAGTTAGTCTATTGTGTTCTCAGTTAGTCTATTGTGTGACCAGGAAACCTATTGTGTTACCAGTTAATTTGTTGTATGACCAGTTAGTCTATTGTGTGACCTGTTAGTTTATTGCGTAACCAGCTTGTTTATTTTGTGTCCAACTAGTCTATTATGTTACCAGTTAGCCTATTATGTGACCAGTTAGTTCATTGTGTGACCAGTTAGTTTCTTGTGTGACCAGTTAGTTTTTTGTTTGACCAGCGAGTCAATTGTGTGACCAGTTAATCTATTGTGTGATCACTTAGTCTACTGTGTGACCAGCCAGTTTATTATGTGATCAATTAGTCGATTGTGTGACCCGTAATTCTATTGCGTGACCAGTTAGTATATCGTGTGACCAGTTAGTTTCATGTGTGACCAGTTAGTTGGTTGTGTGACCAGTTAGCCTATTGTGTGACCAGTTAGTTTATTGTGTTACCAGTTAACCTATTGTGTGACAAGTTTTTTGTATGACCGGTTAGTATATTGTGAGACCAGTTAGTCTATTGTATGACCTGTTAATTTATTTGGTGACCAGTTAGTCTATTGTGTGACCAGTTAGCCTATTCTTTGACCAGTTAGTTTTTTGTGTAACCAGTTAGTTTCTTGTGTGACCAGTTAGTCGATTGTGTGACCAATCAGCCTATTGTATGATTGGTCTATTGAGTGACCAAATACCCTATTGCGTGACCAGTTAAATTGTTGTATAGCTAGTTAGTTTATTGTGTGATTAGTTGGTAAATTGTGTGACCAATTAGTTTATTGTGTGACCAGTTAGTCGATTGTGTGACCAGTTAGTCTTTTGTGTGACCAGTTAGTCTTTGTGCGAGCAGTTAGTTTATTTTGTGAGCAGTTAGTCTATTGTGTTACCAATTGGCCTTTTGTGTGACCAGTTAGTTTATTGTGTGACCAGTTAGTTTCTTGTTTGACCAGTTAGTCGATTGTGTGACCAGTTGGCCTGTTTTGTGACCTGTTCATCTATTGTGTGACAAGTTAACCTATTGTGAGACCAGTTAGTTTGTTGTATGACCAGTTAATCTATTGTGTGACCAGTTAGTCCATTGTGTGACCAGTTTTTTTATTGTGCGACTAGAGAGTCGATTGTGTGACCAGTTAGCCTATTGCATGACCAGTTAGCCTATTGTGTGACCAGTCAGTTTATTGCATGACTAGTTAGTCTATTGTGTGACCAGTTAGTTTATTTTGTGATCAGTTAATCCACTATTAGACCAGTTAGTATATTGCATGACCAGTTGGTCTATCATGTGACCAGTAAGATTCTTGTGTAACCAGTTAGTCGATTGTGGGACACGTTAGCCTCTTGTGTGACCAGTTAGTCTATTATGTGACCAGTTAACCAATTGTGTAACCAGTTTGTTGTTAGACTAGTTAGTCTATTGCGTGACCAGTTAGTCTATTGTATTACCAGTTAGTTTATTTTGTCACCAGTTACTCTAGTGTGTGACCAGTTAGCTTTTCGTGTGACCAGTTAGTTTATTGTGCTACCAATTAGTCCATTGTGTGACCAGTTTGTCTATTGTGTAACCAGTTGGCCAGTTGTATGACCAGTTAGTTCATCGTGTGATCATATATTTTCTTGTGTGACCAGTTATTCAATTGCGTGACCAGCTAGCCTATTGCGTGACCAGTTAGTCTATTGTGTGACCAGTTAACCTATCGTGTGACCAGTTAGCCTGTTGTATAACCAGTTAGTCTATTGTGTGACCAGTTAGTTTATTGTGTGACCAGTGATTTTATTGTTTGACCAGCTAGTCGATTGTGTGATCAGTTAGTCTATTGTGTGACCAGTTAACCTATTGTGTGACCAGTTAGTTTGTTGTATGAACAGTTAATATATTTTGTGACCAGTTAGTCTATTGTGTGACCAGTTAGTTTATTTTGTGGCCAGTTAGCCTATTGTATTACCATTTAGCCTATTATGTGAATAGTTAGTTTATTGTGTGACCAGTTAGTTTCTTGTGTGACCAGTTAATCGATTGTGTGATATTTAGCCTATTCTGTGACCAGTTAGTCTATTACATTACCAAGTAGTTTATCTGGTGACCAGTTAGTTCAATGTGTGACTATATAGTTTCTTGTGTGACCAGTTATTCGATTGCGTGACCAGTTACCCTATTGCGTGACCAGTTTGTCTATTGTGCGACCAGTTAACCTATCGTGTGACCAGTTGGCATGTTGTATAACCAGTTAGTCTATTGTGTGACCAGTTAGTTTATTGTGTGACCAGTTAGTCGATTGTATGACCAGTTATCTTATTGTGTGACCAGTTATTCTAAAGTGTGACCAGTTAATCTATTGTGTGACCTGTTTTTTGTATCACCAGTTAGTCTATTGTGTGACCAGTTAGTTTATTTAGTGACCAGTTAGTCCATTGTGTGACCAGTTAGCCTATTGTGTGACCTGTTAGTTTATTATGTGACCAGTTAGTTTATTGTGTGACCAGTTAAACGATTGTATGACCAGTTTGCCTATTGTTCAACCAGTTTGTCTATTGTGTGACCAGTTCCCTATTATGTGACCAGTTAGTTTATTGTGTGACCAATTAGTTTATTATCTGACCAATAAGTATATTCTGTGACCAGTTTGTCTATTGCGTGACCAGTTAGTCTATCGTGTGACCTGTTAGTGTTATGCGTGACCAGTTAGTTGATTGTATGACCAGTTAGCCTATTGTGTGACCAGTTAGTCTATTGTGTGACCAGTTGACCTATTGTGTGACAAGTTTTTTGTAAGACCAGTTAGTCTATTGTGTGACCGGTTAGTTTATTGTATGACCAGTTAGTTTATTTTGTGACCAGTTAGTATATTGTGTGACCAGTTAGCCTAATGTATGACCAGTTACATTATTGTGTGACCAGTTAGTCTATTGTGAGATCGATCAGTTAGTCTAACCAGTTAGCTTGTTATGTGATCAGTTAGTTTAATGTGTGACCAGTTAGTTTCTTGCGTGACCAGTTAGTCGGTTGCGTGACCAGTTAGCCTATTGTATGATCAGTTCGTCTATTGCGTGACCAGTTACCGTATTGCGTGACAAGCTAGTTTGTTGTATAGCTAGTTAGTTTATTGTGTGACCAGTTAGTTTATTGTGTGACCAATTAGTTTTTTGTGTGACCAGTTAGTCGATTGTATGACCAGTTCATCTTATGTGTGACTAGTTAGTTCATTGTGTGACCAGTTAGTTTATTTTGTGAGCAGTTAGTCTATTGTGTTACCAGTTGGCCTATTGTGTGACCAGTCAGTTAATTGTGTGACCAGTTAATTTCGTGTGTGACCAGTTTATCGATTGGGTGACCAGTTGGCCTATTGTGTGACCAGTTAGTCTATTGTCTGACAAGGTAACCTATCGTCTGACCAGTTAGTTTGTTGTATGAATAGTTAGTCTATTGTTTGACCAATTAATCTATTGTGTGACCAGTTTCTTTATTGTGTTTCCAGAGAATCGATTGTGCGACCAGTTAGCCTATTGCGTGACTGGTAAGCCTAATTTGTAACTAGTTAGTTTATTTTGTGAGCAGTTAGTCTATTGTGTTACCAATTAACCCATTGTATGACCAGTTAGTTTATTGTGTGACCAGTTAGTCGATTGTGTGACCAGTTAGTCTTTCGTGTAACCAGTTAGTTTATTGTGTGACCAGTTAGTCTATTGCGTTCCCAATTGGTCTAATGTGTGACCAGTTAGTTTATTGTGTGACCAGTTAGCTTATTGCGTGACAAGTTAACCTATTGAGTAACTAGTTAGCTTGTTGTATGTTCAGTCAGTCTATTGTGTGACCAGTTTTTCTATTGTGTGACCGGTTAGTTTATTTTGTGATCAGTTGGTCTATTATGCGACCAGTTAGTCCATTGCGTGACCAGTTAGTCGATCATGTGACCAGTTCGTTTCTTGTGGAACCAACTAGTCGATTGTGGGACCAGTTATCCTATTGTGTGACCCGTTAGTATATTATGTGACCAGTAAACCTATTGTGTAACCAGTTTGTTGAATGACCAATTAGTCTACTGTGTAACCAGTTAGTCTATTGTATGATCAGTTAGTTTGTTTTGTGAACAGTTACTCTATTGTGTGACCAGTTAGCCTTTTGTGTGACCCGTTAGTTTATTGTCTGACCAGTTAGTCCATTGTGTGACCAGTTAGTCTATTGTGTAACCAGTTGACCTGTTGTATGACCAGTTAGTTTATTGCGTGACCATATAGTTTCTTGTGTAACCAGTTATTCGATTGCCTGACCAGTTAGCATATTGTGTGACCAGTTAGTCTATTGTGTGACCAGTTAACCTATCGTGTCATCAGTTAGTCTATTGTGTGACCAGTTAGTTTATTGTGTGACCAGTTAGTTTATTGTGTGACCAGCAAGTCGATTGTGTGACAAGTTAATCCATTGTGTGCTTAGATAGCATATTGCTTGACCAGATTGTTCATTGCATGACCAGTTTGTCTATTGTGTGACCAGTTAGTTTATTTTGTGATCAGTTGATCTATTATGTTACCAGTTAGTTTATTGCGTGATCAGTTAGTCTATCATGTGACCAGTTAGTTTCTTGTGTAACCAGTTAGTCGATTGTGGGACCAGTTAGCTTATTGTGTGACCACTTAGTCTATTATTTGACCAGTTAACCTATGGTGTAACTAGTTTGTTGTATGACCGGTTAGTCTTTTGTGTGACCAGTTAGTCTATTGTGTGACCTGTTAGTTTGTTTTGTGACCAGTTAGTCTATTGTGTGACCAGTTAGCCTATTGTGTGAGCAGTTAGTTTATTGTGTGACCAGTTAGTCCATTGTGTGACCAGTTAGTCTATTGTGTAACCAGTTGGCCTGTTGTAAAACCAGTTAGTTTAATGTGTGACCATATAGTTTCTTGTGTGACCAGTTATTCGATTGTGTGGCCAGTTAGCCTATTGTGTGACCAATTAGTCTATTGTGTGACCAGTTAATTTGTTGTATAACCAGTTAGTCTGTCTTGTGACCATTTACACTATTGTGAAACCAGTTTTTAGTTAGGCTATTTTTACTGCCGATTGCAAATGTGATGTGAACGACACGACGAACACAATAAGTGATTTCTTACACTGGCAACAGCTTTTTGACCCAATTCATTAATTTTCTGCTGATTGTACTGTCAATTTTGGTGGATGCCTGGTCGGATATTTCATAATTTAAACGAAAGGGCACGCCCGAAAATAAAATTGTACCAGTCAAGTGATTGGTTCAATCTTAGTTGCCTGAGTAGAATCTAAAATAATTTACGTACACCGATATGAGCGTACGTCATGACGTATAACAACTTTACTCTCATATATATGATCAATCTTAATATTGCCATTTGTTGCATGCAGTATCAAAATATTCAATCGTGCTTAGACGAAACAGGGATTTGGAAACGAAGAAATTTTCCGACTCATTGCTAGGCATTTGACTAGCACTTCCTTTAGCTACACAACCGATTGCGACTCTCCCTGCCCATCGTGCACCGGTAGACCTTTCTTTTCCACGGCTTTCATTGGTCAGCCTAATGCCATCAAAGGCAGCCGAATCGAAGAAAATTGTTGTTAGATGGCATTGTCCTCATCAAAACGCTTGACTTAGCAAATTGATAGTTAATTTCTTCGATATATTTTGGGGGATTCCAATAATATACAAGTTGATGACGTTACTGTGACGATGGCAGATATTCTTGAAACATCTCAGCTTAGACATCTCCAAAGAACATCCGCAGGACAAGGATTTCAACTCGTTGGAGAATCAGATTTCTGTTGCAGTTCGTTGATATTAAAATATTTTTTTCTCCAACTCTTCTTCATAGGTAGATAAAATTTTAAACAAATCTAATTTTGTAATAGCGCAATGACTCAGTCTACTAAACTGTGTTTTTGTCTGCCAGCAATTCACAACACGTATAGAATGCACTGGTCTCAGCTGACACGAAGCGCTCGGCCGTCTCACATAAGAAACAATATTTCCAAAGTGTTGCCAACCCAGCGGAATTGACAACATAACGGGATTGCCAACATAGCCGAATTGCCAACATAGCGTAATCGCCAACATAGCGTAATTGCCAGCATAGCCGAATTGCCAACATAACGGATTTACCAACATAACGGAATTGCCAACATAGCGGAATTTACAACCGACTATTAACGACTTATAGAACTTTTCAGCGATCTCCTTATTGTTTTAGGGATTTCTGAAATTATTTTGATGTATGCAGATTATCATAGATTATTTTGTGAGGAACTGGTATTTTTATTTCAGTTGCACTTTAATAGACCCGCCCAAATGTCTCACTCGGGAGCCAGGTTTTCTCGAACCAAGAACTTCACATGGAATGCCATTGAGAAGAAGACCGACTCACTACCGACTCAACCTTGAAGTGACCATTTCCTGACTCATGATTCAGATTCAGATGCCCCTTAATCGTGGAAACATCGGAAAAGTATTTGGATTGAGTTAATTGCCACGGCAGGAGTTGGTGATAATTATTCCGCAAGTTCAATCGACCGTCACCATGAGCTGGTATCTTCTTTAAATCTCCTTAGTCCAAGTCAATCAGATCGTCGTCCAGAATTTTTCCATTACGTTGTTGTCAGAGGTTATTTCGATAACAGGGGAGGGATTTCTACCTATTGGGTCTTGTTAGAAGTCATTTGAGGTCAATGTCACAAATAGTGAGGAGGGTCAGTCAACAGTGATCGCTTATGGTTCAAGATCTACCCACCATCAATATCTTGTCGATTCAGATTTTATGTTAAAAATGTCTCCTAAGGCAACGAAAGTATCAGGGTTCTTTTTTCGCAACTGTCACATTACACTATAAACACAGTGTGAGTCACTATGTCTAATATCTGCTTTATTTAAATATTTCAGATGAACTGATTGTGAGCATCAGGAGAGTTTTTATGAACGAAAATCCCTTCTGTCATTTTCACGAGACGGTAGTTGTCAGCGCTAGGTAAACACTGAGAACCGTTTGCATTTTCTCGAAATGGAGTAGATGCCTGATGTCGCACGAAAAATGTGTTTGTATTGACAATTATGGGCAATATAGTAATCTATAGCTATGCCCTATAAAATATCCTCCCTCCTCTGAATAAATGATCAGATTCCAAAATGAATTAGAACCTGCCCAATTTCTGCTTGAATTATTTCAAGCAATATCCTTTTTTTGGCCGTGGCTTACTAGTAAGTTTTTACTAACGTTACAATGATAATCGTCCGATCAATTTACCAGCCTTCAACATAGGCAGTTAGATTAAAACACGAGGCCTATTTCTGCGCCTGGATAAGTAGTTCAGCACCACAGAACAGACCAAACTTACCGTTCTAAGAACAATCGCAAAATAGCCCACGATGCAGGTATCATAATCTGTGGAGGTCGCACGGTCTGGAGGTCGTCGTGCTTCTGGCAGGCAGGAATCTGGAGACAGCAGCCTTGTGTTAGTTGTTTGCGTGACCAACGGGGTGGCGACATTTGTTGAATAGAGACGGGGTGATGCGCTAGCGCAACCAATCAGCTACCGTGGGAGCGTGGAGGAGCATAAGGATTGGAACATGGAAAAAATACCGGGACAGAAGAAGCCAGGAAGGTGGAATGTCAGAGATGCCAGTGATTGGAACATTGCGACGGGCCGAAAGAGAAACAGCTGGAATGGCACATATATCAGGGATTGGAACACGGGAAAATCCGGGAGTGATTTAGTTTTAATGCCCAATAAGTAAGAGATTTGTAGATGGGAAAAGACCGAAAGATTTGAGATCATGCTAATTTTTGAGTTATAATGGGCTCAACGAAATGTCAGCGATATGGAAATTGATTTTTAAAACGAAATGAGGCATTCGCAACAGATATGTTGCTATGACTTGCAAACGCCAGGCACAAATGAACACTTTCTACACAACATTTCTCAAATGCGTACATGAGTTTATATTGTGCGTTGTTGATAGGCGTGTGAAATTTCCATTCAAATACGAGGGAAAATCGAGGTATTCCCGTCCGTTCACTTGCGTTCATTTTTAAGAACATTTGTGAAAATATTAAATGGAAGAACAACACACAAACAAAAATCGATTGTGAATAGCTGAAAATTTTAATATATCCTTGCAATATGACTTGACCTTTTCACGTTAAATCTTCTGACATAAAAACTTGTAGTAGGATTGGAGAATCCTGCTTAACTTTTCCCTCACCCTTGTGTACGTCACTGCAATCACCATGCAAAGCTCATAACGCTACAGAACAGTTAATTACATAAAAATTAATTACCGCATCATCATGTTGATGAGCATAACTTGTTCAATATACGGACACACAATAACAGCTCCTTTCAGTAGTATGACTATCTTTGCCACCTCTACAAGATTATACCCAAATTTCCCCTTTGTGGATAAAAGGAATACCTGCTAAGCTCTGCCCTTCCTTCCGCAATTCCTTGTATAATGTCAAGCCATTATCCAGCACAAAGCGCTTCCTGGTCGCGCTAACTGGAGCACCCATGACATCTTCTCCAGCAGCTTCGATATTCTTCCAGCACCAGCCCCTCGTCCTCTCCTCTCCATCTCCCCATCCCTCCCATGATGGGAACAAAGACCAGGCTCGGAGTTGTGGCCAAGATATTAAATGAATGTATCTTTGGCTGGAATTACTTCCATACCATCGATATTTATATTCCTCAATATACTTCCTGAATGGATCTTTATAGCGTGTATCGTGTGCATGTCGCCGAAGATTGTATCGGGCAAATTTTAGTTGGTTTAGATACTGTCTGAATGTGCTTATAGCGTGTATTGTGTCCAATTTCATTCAGAAATGCATCTTGGGAAAGAAAACTTGAATTTTCTGCAGTTGCTCATTCTGTGCACGTGTTTCATCTGAGGGAGCGTCGCATGGCAGCACGTTATTTATAAGGAAGTGTATCCGGTGACAACACACGTAGCGCCTCCCTGAGTTAACAAGTGCTGGAGCCCCCTTTCAGACCACTTACGAAACAGGTATGCAGTTCCAGACAAGAAGTGCAGAGGCACGTCTCAGAATTACACCCCAATTGCTGCAGACACAGCGCTTTGTCGTTGCATCAAGATGGTGCTGGCAATTGTAAATTTATTTGGCATTGCTATGTGTGGACTAGTGGATAGTTATTATCACGTCTAAGTCGAAGAAAACAGACTGCAGTTTTCGCAATAAATCAT